>VWYI01002176.1:114877-145133 GCA_013399455.1 Anthoscopus minutus
ATGGGGATAGGCTTTTAAAATCCATTCAAGTATATAAAGTCCCCAAAGCAACAACTTGATTTTTGCAGCTTCTGCAGAACTGGATGTACCAGTGCAGAACAGAGCTGTTGGTAAGCAGCCATGTTGTGTACTGCAGGATGTGTCCCTGTCACTCATGAAATAGCTAAAGTTACCAACAAAAACACTGCAAATAAAACAATGATTTCTATTCCGTTTCCAATTCCAAAGACTTCTTGCAGTGTATTTTGTAGTAAATGCATTTAGGTTACATTTTCTTCACTGAATCAGCCTGAAACAGGAGAAAGTATAATTGGAATATAGTTGAAGGAATGGGACCGTCACAGGAAAAATCTGGAGTTAAGATCACAAGTTTCATCAAAATGTCTAGGGAAGGCTTATTAGTCTCAATAGAGAAGGAGTTTTGGGTAGATCCATGAGAAAATCCTCATCAAATACTCAGTTTCAGAGATTGTGTGTCTCTGGGACAGGAAAGCAACAGGGAGAGAAATGCCACAATCACCTGCACGTTTACCCAAGGTTTGGTTCTAGACACAGTGGTAGGGGCTTCTGCAGGAGAGGAAACACATCTTGCTCTGCAGTTTGCTTGCCAAGTCACAATACAAGCTTTACAATAGGCCAGTGTTCAAAACCTGAGACATCTGGAGGTGGAAAAAACAGCCAAAAATGAACAGCTTCTGCTGCCAGTTTCCAAGCATGTGTACTGTCCACTCCTTGGGTTATCTTTGTAAGCACCATGGCCTATGGTGACCATACCTTGCTTTCTTGCAGGGTTTATCCATGACTCTCTTTATATATAGGTAAAGATATATATATAAATATATAAGTATAAAGATATGAAAGGCTTTATGGTTTTAAAGGCTGTGTGAGGTGGTTTTGGTACTTGTATGGAAGTGGATAGAACCTGCTGTTATCCCTGCTTGCTTCCCCAGGAGAGGGTCTCAGTCCCTGGCTAGAGAACATGGAGTCTGACAGCAAATGGTTCAACTCTACCTGTGTTCCATCTTGATCCAGGGATCTGCCAGTGCTTACACACTCCTTTTGTGGCTACCAGATTACCTGCCAGCATGCTAAGAGGTGCCCTTGTTGCAGAATATGGTTGTTGTGGAAGGAGGTGGCTTTGGGCATGTCCACGTGAGGCAGAAAAATAGGTATTGGTATCCCTAGAGTGTGTTGGGTCTTGTACAGAGGCTGTTGGCTTGGAGAGAAGGATTCTGAAGGACAAACGAAGCCATTATTTTCCTGATAGTAGGACTATGTGAGCTGCTGAACATTTTTGAGTTCAGCCCAGTACTAAACTAAATTGCTGAGTTGCTACTGTCTCTACCAGATGCTTGTAGAGACACCTGAGGGGAGAATGGCTCATCTAAAGGATCAGTAGGGTTAGCACATGAGGGCTTAGTTTTCAAGAGGGAATTACAAAATCTGATTGGCACATTCCTTGAATGTACACTTAAAATTGAAACAAACTGGAAAGAAAAGTTAATTTTTTATTGCTTATTTATTTCTTCCCCCTATAACTCTCCTGGGGTTAGATTCTCCTACTCTTCTTCTATGACTCAAAGGGACAGTCAAATTTTCTATGGTTAAAATCAGACTTGTAGCTTCAACAAAACAAGGTAGCTTCATAATAAAGAAAAAACCCTTTCCTGCACATCCCCAACACTCTTTTTGTTTTGAATTCATCTTATTATTCACTTATTTATGTAGCAGTTGCCAAACATGTTGATTTGTACCATCAGGATGTCAAGTAGAGGAGTTGTGATTGTGGTGTAAACACCCAGTTATGGAAGCTTTTGTACACCATGGTGAGACCGCTGACCAAGTCACCAGGGTTGGCAGTGCTGTAGATGAATGGTCAACAAATACTATCCTGGAGAGACTGGAATTACTTGCACTGGGGGAAGGAAGGGATTCTCTGAAGTAACAGCAGCTACTTCCAAGAATATGGGGAAGATTCTTTCCATTCTTGGCACTAAAGAGCTGTTGGTTGTGAAGGTCTCACGTGCTGTATATTCTGAAGACACCCACGACTCTGGAATTATTGTCTGGAAGTTTTATTAATCCAGCTAGCTCAACTATATGGGTTATATCTCAAAAAACTGCCTGAAATTTTAATAGGCTTTCTGAGCCTCTGGCTCAGAATTTACATTCTCACAACCCAGAAATACTATTAAAAACAAAGCACTAATTTCATCAAACAAATTGTTTGCAGTATAGAAAAATTCTACTAGTAGAAACTTAATGTCAAAGCACGCAGACACAACAGGGCTTGCATTGCTATGGAAACAAAGGTTATGCAGTGAAAAACTTGTGACTGTGAAAAGTAAGTTTATAAGAACGACACCTTTCAGCTTGATCTTGAAAGACATATTGCAACACAAGTGTCTTAGATTAGAAGATTGTTTTTATTTAGTTTTCCACAGAGACATGTTTATTTCACCTCTATTCTCACAAATCTGACATCAACAACTATCAAGATATATATATATAGATATATCTGAGCTATACAGGCAGAGAAATCTGCCAATACAGCATTACTCTCTGTCTATCAAATATTCTAAGAAAAACAAATATGGTCCCTCCCATGTCCATCTAATGCAAGAAAAACAGCTAAGTCAAAAGAGAATATATGTATGAGTCTAGTTATTAATAAAAGAGTAAAAGTAAAAAAAAATAGTTTCTGATGTTTAAACAAAACATACTTTATACATTTGGCTAAGCTGAAATATTGTACCTTGCCAAATGAAAAACTGCTCCCTAATGGTAGGTTCCCTAGCAGCTCAGTAGGTATGCAAGGCATGCAATTCATTTCCTGCCAAGGCAGAGAAAAATGGGTAGGTCTGAGATTATATTGCTAGTGTGCTTAAAAAAGATCTTAGTTGTTAATGTTATAGACTGCTTATACATATTTTGACTTTTGGTCTCCTTGAAAATTTCCCATTATAGCTTTTGGGTTAACTCTATTTTAGCTCTCAGTGATGGAGCGTTCAATGGGAGGTGAAATAGGAATTTCCAGAGCATTGCAGTCATCAGTGAGGAACACTAGGTCCTGGAGAAACAAAAAACAAACAAACAACAGGCTAAAATTTATGAGGAGGAAGGCAGAAGATAGCACAGTGAGAAGCTGGGGCCTGATCCAGTTTTGGTGGTCAGGGGACAGTGTGGAGACAGGCAGGGCTAAAAGCAGGGACTCTGTCCCTGTTGATGCATCTTGACCTACCCTTCTGCAGTAGGAGATCAGGATGGTGTACAGGCTCCGGGCTTTTTCCTTCAGCTCATTCACTTCAACCACTCTGTCACATCCAGGGTAGGCCACAAAATCACGGAGTTTTGCCAACACACAGTAATTCTGCAAAGCATGCAAAAGAGGTCTGTGTAACCCTGTACAAATAGAGATTTATGTTTCTCGTCCAGCACTTCCAAAATTCTTACTGCTGTGTGGAAACCTTAAATTCTTACCTCTATGTGCATGTAATCTATGCAACCTTTAGTCAGGAAAATTAATCATCAATATTTTATAACAAAGATGTTTGGTCCAAATAAGTGCTGCCTATAAAAAAATTTGCATATATACAGTGTTAGTCTGCTAGCTTATTTCTCACATGCTTTCGGAGGCAGCAGCACCAATGCAATCAAATCTGCTCCCATAGTAAGCAGAGTATTCTACAGAATAGGTGCACTGTCTCACTTTTTAGAGAGCACCTGATTTATCAGATGAACAGATTATCATGATCTCACAGACTTCCTCTGTTCCTGTAAAATAGGAGAAACCATGACTATCAGTCCTGATTCTTCAAAGTAATTTTTACCTCAGATTTTGTTATTAAAATAAAACACAGACAACATGAATTTCACAACATCTTTGTGAAGCAGGAAAACAAATACCCCAGCTTTTGCTTTAAAGACAGGGAAACTGAGGCCCTGGAATCACATTTCTTGGTCTTTGGTATGATATGTGACACTGGCAGCTCTGGAATTGGGATCTAGAGTGTCCTGAATTATGAGACTTGGTGTAGTTTTTTATGGAAAAATGTGTCAGAAATTTGTTTTGTCTGATATTTTCTATTTATTATTTACTCTGTTGAACACTGGAAAAAGAAGCAAAATGTATTGAATATCCCACTGCAGAACACTATGACACTAATTGTGTGTGCAGGTTATTTCTTCTTAGCTGAGAGAAAACTGTTGCTTTTTTTTCTCAGTATCACCTTTCCGTATCTTCAGGTAGACTTATTCTTTCTATATTCAACAAGTAGCTATTTAAAAGAGAAAAAGCCAACATTCCTGCATTGCTTTTTATTAAAACTACATGCCCAAAACCACTCAGGACATAAAATGAAGTAGATTTATTATGTGAAGAAATTTAATTCTACATTCCTTCTTTTACACTATTATTCAAAGTTTTGTTGCACTTATTTAACTTATGAAAAGGCTGTCACAGTAAATTAATTGTGTGCATATGTTAATAACTTAAAAATATTTATTTCCTAATTTTAAAACATTTAATCAAGTAAAATCTCAGAAAGTCCACAGGGATTTTAAGAACATTCAAACTGAGAGGTTTTTTTTTTTTGTCACTCATCTATCTAGTTCATTAAGCTTTTAAAACTCCTTTCAATTCACTCCTCTGGGGTATAATATTAAGAGTTATTCTCACTTTTCATTAACAGCTTTCACTGCACAAGAGTAAGAAAGAATTGTTCAAACTTACGTGTATGTCCAAGTACAGCCTGGGCAGCATCTCCACACACGAGTCCTGAGGGAAAGAGGAAAGACTCGTTGCAATTTTGTTTTGAGAGAAATCTGTGTTGAAAGTGGCAACTCGCACTGTCTGTGCAGGACCAGTTTTTAGGTGGACTCACCACAGTTTTGGAGGTCTGCAGCTCCTTAAAGGACTCTGTGATTTCCTTGCTCAGAGACAACACCCTCGAGTAGCAAGTTGGAGGGGCTGCCCTGGCTAGCAGGGCAGCAGAGAGCACCGGAATTAGGAGCAGCAGCATCTTCATTGTGGGGAGTTTGTCCAAAAGAGGAGGAAGAGAGGGAAAAAAATCACTCCCACTGGTTAGGTAGGTGCTGCTGAGCGTCAACGAGTAAGTTGGACAAATCAGCCCTCAATTGAATAGTCTCCTGCATGAACAGGAAGAAAAGTCTGGGGGTGGTCCGAGCAGCAGCTTACTGCCGCCTTAAATTTCCTGCCAACCTATGAGGCAGAGCTGCAAGCGCTTTCCTGCCCGGAGCAGAGAAAGAGGGACTGAGGGTAACAAAAACAAACACCACTGGCTCTTTTCATTCCAGAAAGAAAACAACCTAGTAGGCGTCTCAAACAACAGAAACACATGTAAGAAAGAGCACAGGATTCTCAAAGTGTCATAGGCCCTAATCCTGTGTGTGCTTTGGCACCTGCATCCATTCTCTGAGCTGTACGACTGCATGGGCTGCAGAGAGAGAGAACTCCTTCCAAAAAGCAAACTTCCCCAGCACTGGAAGGACATGGACCTGTTGCAGTGAGCCCAGAGGAGGCCATCAAGTAGATTAAAGGAATAGAGCAAGAACACCTCTCCTATGAGGAAAGGCTGACAGAATTGGGATTGTCCTGCCTGGAGAAAACTCAGGGTGACTGTCAGGTTATACCCAACATGTAGGGTGGCCTAACTAGGCCAACCCCCTGAGTCCTTCTTTTTATTTGTTTTATGAATGAAGCAGAGGAACTTCTTTTGGGTCTTCAGAGATTGTTTATTATATATTACCTTAAGTTCTGAGCCCTGGATGGCACAGATTCTGCTCTCTTACAAACATGAGGCGATTCTGCCCTGAAGGAGACAAAAGGTCCCCTTAGATACAAAACAAACAATCCAATTATTTAACACTACATATTCTAAATGTATATTGTTATTACTTTACTACCAATAATTAGTTATCTCTCTATTCACATAACGTGGCACTGCAGAAAACTCTATCCAATAAGATTATGCTCTTAACACTACAGAAAATGGAGTAAGCGAAAGAGAAGAAAGGAAACTGAGGCAACACCCACAATGCTCCATCTTGAACCCTCACACCCATAGTATATAAAACCTAAAAATTACATTTTCACTAAACAATAGCTACTAACTACACTACTATCTTATTCACACTTGGGTAGTGTTTCCAACTCCTCAGAAAGCTTTGGAAGCCTTCTCCATGGACAGAGGTTGAAAGGAGTGCTCTCTTGAGGGTCAGGAGTCTTCAGGACAGGTAGAGAAATATTCCCTCCATCCTGGGTTCCCACATCTCCCCTCTCTGTTTGAACCAAAAACACCTTGTCATCAATGGCCTTGTCCATGGTTTGTCAGAACATTGAAACAAAAGCAAAACAATTACCTAAAACAAAAAAATTACCTAGAAGTGACCTAATTGCAGCCTTACAGTACTTAAGGGAAGCCTGCAAGAAAGGTAGAGAGGAACTTTTTGCAAGGGCGTGTAGTGACACGACAAGAGGGAATGGCTTCAAACTGAAAATAGTAGGTTTAGACTAGATATTAGGAAGAAATTCTTTCCTGTGAGGTTGGTGAGGCTCTGGAACAGGTTACCTCTAGAATCTGTGGGTGCCCCATCTGCAGTAGTATTCAAGGCTGGACTGGATTGAGCTCTGAGCTAACAACCTGATCTACTGGAAGGTGTTCCCCATCTATGAGTGTGGTTGGAATGAAATTATTTTTCTTTTTTTTTTTTTTTGCTTCCAAAACAAGAGATTTTATGAGTCTATTATTCACAATTTGTCAATCAAAACAACAGTGCTTGTGATGGCTCTTCAGGGACACCCTTGCATTTAAATATTCATAGTCTCAAGCAAAGTGAATACGTCTCTATATGGCTGTGATAAAAGTATAGAAATTATTTTGATTTCTGCGTTGAATTTATGAGGCTTTGTTCTTTCATTAGATGCCAGATGGAGCTGAGAAATCCAGATGCTGGGATGCAGGCCTGAAGCTGAACATATGTTTTGCTGTATGTTAATTGTCCTGTAAAACAGAGGTACCCTTGAATGAAGAACAGGTTATTTTGAAAGTTATGCCATCCTCAGATTTTTAAATTCAGATTTTAGTAAGGTATTAACTGAAACAATAAAGTATCTGATGAAGTACTGCAGTCCCCTGGCATTGTAGTATACAAGGAAGATTAATCTGAAGGTGGGAAAACTAGTTTTGGAGAAAAATACATACTCTGTATGTTGTAAAGAACTCTGAGTTAAATCCACCAAAACACCTGGGGGGAATAGGAGAACAGTGCTGTATCCTCCTGTCTTGTTATGCACTTCTTTGCCTACATAAAGAACAGTTGGTTTAGTAACATCATGTGCTTCTGAATGTTAAAGTGGTAGATCCTTGGAGAGGAAGGAAAGGTTGGGAGTCCTGGTTGTGGGAGTTTTAGGACTGGCCTTGGACTGCTGGATCCTATTTTCAGGAAGAGCTGTCCAGACAAGTCAGTTAAGAGGCCAGAGGGAGAAAGGAAGCCTTTTGAGAGGGCCCCAAGCAGTCAGATCATAGATCTAAACACAGCTACTTGGTGCACCTCCCAGGAAAGGATGCTACTGACTGTGAGTCTTGCTGGTAAAGAAACAGACAGTGAGATATTATCCTCTATCACACTCATGTTTGGCAAGCTGCTAAAATGTAGTTGCTCTGCCAGAACAGCAGTTTTCTGAACAGCAGAAATGGTCTCCCAGCACTAGAAGTCAGCAATCCAGCTGCTGCCAAGGATGACTTAGGAAAGCAAAGGCTGGATCCAGCTTCACCAAAACATTTAATCAAATTAAAAATAAAACAAAACAAAACCATACCCCACAAAAAAACTACCCCAAATAGCTATTTTGTGAAGGGGAAAAATTGTTGAGATAATTTGCTGTGAGATTTTTGCTTAGCTACTCTCAGAAAGAGTAGGGGCTTTTTTCCCCTGTAAAGACACAAAGTACTGGAGTTTAATTTCCTCACTCACATCTTTTCCCTGGGCCAGATTTACTTGCATAGTTGACTCTGACCCAAATGAGTATTTTCCAATATCCAGTATCTCATCAGCACTACTGTCTGTCTCAGTATGCAGAATCTGCAATTCAGTTAAATACTTTCTTCTCAGTTATTTCTATTTGTAGCTCACTAGCAAGATTATCCTTGATCTCTGAATACATTCAGTTTATGAGTCCAGGTATGAGTAAATAATTTCTTTTTCATCTAAGAAGCTCAATGGTGACTTCAGGAGAACTTGCAAGTGACACCAGACACTGGAAGTCCTTTCAGTCTAAGACACCTGGCACAACTTTGAACCAGATACAGAGCCGCCAAAGCCCTTCAAACTCCAGAATCTTTCCAGTGACTGTTTTTATCCAGCCATTTATGCAAAGCCACTTATTAATTCTGGTGCATTCCCTGCCTTGGGCAGAGAAGGTCTTTAACAGGGAAATACAAGCTGTTCTTCACAAAGGCTAATAGCCTCTTACAGGCAATATTCAAAGTGGACGTCGAAATAGAATTTAGAGCTACAGGAGGGGAAGGGGAAAAGGATCAAAATATATTATAGTCAAAACTTGCCTAAGGATTGCCTCTATGGAGAAGCAGCTATTTACAGCCCTTCCAGTCTGTGGGACAGTGCTCAGGCTGGCATTGGGAGGGAGCGCAGCAGGAGTCAGTCAGTGCCACTGTATTTGTTATGACTATCTAGCTGTGGATATCTTCAGCACAGACACATCTTTATCATTCCATTCAGTAAGCATGGGGCTTCAGGGGCTCAGGACCACTCTCACAGTTTTGCATTAACTCTTGAGGCTGGTGATGTTCACTACTTCTATGAGTGCTCTTCACAGTGCATTGATTTACTCTTATATGAGGAATATTCCATAGCAGAAGCAGACACATGGGCTGAGAAGAAATTTAGAAGCCTACAATTACATAACAGTGTATATATTTTTATATTAAAAAAAATTGACTGTGTTGTCTTTTTACTTCTAATTTCCTGAAAACTCAAACAATAATATTTTTCTAAAAGTCTAAGGACTCACTATGCAGCCAGAAATTCCTCCCATGTTTGAACAGTACCAGGGTGTCCACCAACTTTTGATAAAAGCTCTTGCAAGGTGCAGATCTCCTAATACCCTAGTTCACTTGCTAATGAAAATGTTTATTTTAAAATAGTTGGGGTCTGTCATGAAACACCTCATGAAATGAATTTTTGATTATATTGAAAAAATAGGAATGGTAAAACATAAAAACAGCAAAACAGAGAAAGCCCTGTGTATTTAAACAGCACCTCAAAGCCCAATTGTTGTGGTGAAGGTGCCACTTGCTTCAGAGCACGGCTAAGTTCAGGACAAGACTTTTTGGAAACCCTAGCCTCTTGGTTATGGTCTTATCTGTTTGTCATATTTTCCTTGCTGTGCAGCAGTACACTTTGCTGAGTCTTTCTGAAAAGATCAGCTGAAATTTGGTGCAGAGGTTGTGCAGCCTCACACATTGCCCTGAGTCTGGGGGTGCTCGTGCAGTTTCCTGGCACAGAGGGAAGCATGATATGGCAGCACTGTGTGCCTGCATTTGAAGCTGGGATTAACCCCATGTATTTAATTTTCTCTTCCATGATAGCAGTAAGATTCTGCTGGTGATCTGTGTGGTTTGGCCAGGCAATGAGCAATGGGCGAGTCAGGCAGGATCTCAAGAGCTGTCTCTGGGCTGGCACTGCAAAGCTGTTTCCCCATGATAATTAAGCAAAAGTCATTGGTACAAGCTTCTTATTTCCTCCCTGTTGTTGTTATTTTAAAAAATTTACATATATATTGAGGAAACTAATGCTACTGCTCAATACTTTGTTCTTACATAAAATAGTTATAGAAGCAGGTAAAGCCATCTGGGTCAAAAAAGAAATTAGATGTTCTGAAATCTGTCAGTCTTGCTAGCACAAACCTGCCACTGGGCACTTGCCCTGAAGAAAAACATATGGAAATGGGGAGTCCTGTGGTCCAGGACAGAGACAGGACAGCCAAGCAGAGCTGGGGAACAGGAATCATTTCCATGTGTTGCTTCAGACCAGTGACCAAATAATTTGCACTGTCTGTGCTGACCAGCCCTCCCTGCAGGCAGTGTCCAGCCCACCTCTGGAGCAGAACTGGGGCTTGGGCAGCAGCATCCTGCACCCAGAGGGCACAGAGGGAGAGCCTGGGACAGCTCTAAAATGTCCACACGAGTATCTGTCACTGCAGTGCAGGCATTGCCTGGCTTGTCTCTGGCTTGGCTGCTGTCTCTATAGTGGGGATAATGGTATTTCACACAGACACTGTGGGAACTCAGCCATCAGCACCAGGGAGACGAGAGATTATGTGGTTTAGCCTTGTCAGGGATACTCTTTTCAGTGACTGCAAGGTGTATTGATTCAAGTAATGCAGGATTTAGAGGCTTAAGCCTTCACCGCCTTGCTAAGAAAAAGACAATTTTAGCTTGGAGTGACTTACAGACCTCTCCAGAGAAATCACAGTGGTGCTTTCAGCCTGGCTCCCTCTCTGGCCATGGAAACAGGCAGAGCTGCCTTGTCCCAGTGGCACGCAGGTGCCTTGTCTGGACCCTGCCTGGGCTTTGAGGCCACTCCTGCATGTGAGTTATCTCAAGGTAACACCATTGTTTATTACCACTGCAGACAGGATTACAGTAGCAGGGTTTCAAGGAGGGAGCCTTGTTCAGGTTTAGAGCAGCAGTATTTCAAGTTATTCACGCTTTCCTGCTGTGCATTGCCTTCCATCCTCATCTCTTTCTCTCACATGCACATGTGGCAGATAGCTCCAGGTCTTATCATTGCTGGTCAGCTTCCCACCCTCCCTGATTATCCTCGTGATGAAAAATTATGTCAGCTACCAAGGAGTGTACATGAGGTGATATAAATAAATGTATTCATCTACCAAATCTGGCCCTGACAAAAGCCCTCTGGGGAATTCAAATGCTGAAAAATTCAAAGTCTAAGCTCTCTGCTGTCCCTCCAAGGAGCTCTTGTCTACACTGTGGTTAATATGCAAGGAGATGAGGGACTGTATTTTTTAGGACTGGTATTCCAGTACCTTTCAAAAATATTGTGTCACTGAAAGAAAAATTGATGAGACTGGAAGTGCAACTCTGTATAACAGTTCAATCCAAGCCAAACAAGAATCCAAAGAGACTTTACTGAACTGCTGCCTACACAAGAGCTTTTTAGTAGCTGCTTAGCATTCTAGCAGGCATAGTTTTCAACTTATTCTTGCCTAGAAAACTGCAAATGTCATAGCTTATGTTATGTGTATTTCTAGATACAAACAACAGTACTTCCAGCAACTGCAAGGTAACATAAATTCTCATCTCAGGTGGTAGAGAATTAAGGCACAAGTCCACACAATCTATCATGTCTTCTTAGTTCTGATTTCTTCCTGTACATGGCTTTTTGAGTTTTACAACTAAGCACAGTGGAAGAAACACTGCCATTTCTGAAGGCAGTAACACAAGTCACACACTCCTGCAGATCCACATTCTCACTTTAGATTAAAACTTGTGTTCAGTTCACTGGCCTTAGTAGCACAAAAGCCCTGAAGCCAAAGTAAGAGTAAATCAGTCACATTATTTCTTGTTTCTCACACAGTATTACCTTTGGAGTCCTGTGAGTTAGTGACACAACACAGATTCAGAACTTTGTCAGTTCTTTGAAACCAAATGATATGACAAATATCTTCTATAGCTGAAATACTCTTCTAAGGCATAAAAATATATAAAATAGAGGGGTATAGCAGAGGATCTATTCTACTTGGTAATATCCAGAAGTGATGAAAATGAGTGGAGGTTAGTATTATTTAAGAAAATCCATAAACTTAATAGTTGTATTTTTGTTCTGTCAGCTTGCCTAGAAACAAAGAAAAACTAATTACCAGACAATGTCAGAAACTGGTGTTAACAAGACTGTGTTTCAGATGTAATTGCCACCTAAACTTGAACAGCTTTTCTGTTTTAAATTCTTTTGATAAAAATAAAACAAAAAAGGACCTCCTTTTACTTCTGAATCACATATTACATGTGTTCCCAGATGACTAAGTGTCCCTACAAGTGTGTTTTTAGTTTGGTCTTGTTTAAGTTGAGTGACTAAGGAAAGAATGAGTCAGAGATACATGGAGTGCAGCTGCATACATACATGGTATAACTGATGGTCTGCCATGAGAATAAGCCTGTAGCTTGCAGTGGGTCTTGCCTCAGAGGTTGCCCTGTCACCCTCACAGGTAGTTTTGAGCACATTTGCAAGGAGAGGTGCTGAACAGGCCCCTCCTGCCTGCAAGGATGGCTCTCAGGCAGCTTCCCAGACAGTGCCCAGCTCTGGGGTAACACGGCCCTGGGACAAGCAGGGGAGCCCAGGGCAGCAAGTGCCAGGCCAGGGGGGTGTGTTCATGGTCACCAGCCAGGCTGGCACAGCCAAAGCTGGCTGGAGACCTTCCTCAGCAGGAGAGTATCTACTTACTCTCACAGTTTTATAAAGTTTTGGTTTATAGTTATTCCCAAAAGAAACAAGAAATAGTGACACAAATGTCAGACAACATTACAGCTGGGTAATGTAGTGAGGAAAGCACTGAGGGATGGCACAAAGACAAATATTTTGAGTGAAGAATCTCTCTAGTTGGAGCAGATATCTTTCATATGTAGAACCAGCCAAGGTCTTAAACATCTATACTCTTAATTTTGGACCATCAAGCTAATTTCCATTGGAAGACTAATCAAATTAACATTTATTTTCCTCCTTTGTATTTGGCTGCAGCTTTTCTTGTTTTGTTTTGTTTGTTTGTTTGATGTTTTGGAAGGTTTGTGGCTGGGGAAGAGAGAACTTGGCTTGATTTAAGATGTAAATGCAATTCTATCAATCTTCCCCTCTGCTAATGGTCTGCCTGGGCATTTTAAGGGCATATAGTGAAAAGGAAACTGTGACTGCTAAAGAAAAGCTACCCCCTGCTGTTCCTGTTCATATTTATTTTACAATCAGCCCATTGAAATGGCATGATTCACACTCTGATGCTGTCGTTGTCTAGCTGGCAAAGTCACTGGAGAATTAACAGAAGTTTCCCAAGCTGAAAATTAGGCAAACTGCATTCGGGCAAAAAGCAATCTTATCAGCAATGAGAGTTAGTTACATCACTACAGTGATCTCTCTTGCTGAGAGCTGAGGCTACCCTTGCAAATGAAAAGCTCTCTTGAAATAAGCAGCTATCTCCAAAAACCGAGAACTGCTGCTTTTGAAATGTAAAGTGTCCTTCTGATATACATACATATAGAATACACAAGAGTAAAGTCATGTTAAAACATCGCTTCTCAAATAAATAGTCCAAAAAGGGTAAAAGCATGCACAAGAGGGGAAAAAGGCTTCCCAATTCCCCAGTAATCTTGAGTAAATTATAAGGGAAAACCCTGTGTCCTTATCTTAAATTATCCACTTAACTTGTAACCAAGCAGCTTGTGTGAAATAATGACTTCCTGGTAACACACAGCTGAAGTTAACTTTACTGTATTAATCATGGTTTATCTTTGTGGCAAGTATTACCATATAGCCTTTCACTGACCTAACATAAATATTTAGGAGTCTGTATCAATGTAAATGATCAGAAATAAAAAGCAGTTATCTAGAGACTGGATTAATGGAAATAATCAAATTCAGTAACACTGTGTGTTTGTCTATGAGCTTTCACATAAAATTTCTACTACAGTGCAAGAACTCATTATATATTGGCGATGGAGGATGAAAAAAAAAGGTGCTAGGTTAATTACTACATGCTTACTCATTAATCACAGGATAAATGTTAGCCAGTAGTTAGAATTGCCATGAAATAGGTGAATTTAATCTTAAAATGTGTTAGAAGAGTTACAGCCAGCAGGGACAAGGAGATATTGGTGCTGGTATATGTGCAGGGATCTGCTCATCTGGCACATTGGCCACTTTTGGCAACTCATAGCTGTGGAGGATAAATTCAGACTGTATGTGGTGCAAAAAGAAACAGTGACAATATTCAATGTATGGGAAAGTTGGGTCACGGGTGCCTATTTCCCTTCTACCTCTCTTTCCCTGTCAGCTCAGTCACTTTTCCAACAGCTGGGTCCTTGCCCTGCTCTCCTGCCAAAGCCTCTCTCTCAGCTGCACTACTCAGGGCACTCTGGATCCATTGTCCTGCTCACAATCTATTTTGCCATGGCTGCTGCTGGGGAGTTCTGTAGTAGGGGATAGAAAGGGAGGTGTTCCTGTGGACCACTGTGCACATACCTCCCAGTCTCTCAAGGTCAGGTACACTGAGAGTGTAGAGCCCAGGCAAAGCAGGAATGCTGCTTCTGTGCCCAGCCTTTGTACTGGGCTCTGCCTTGGTGGCTAAGCAGTAGCTATCACTTTGACTGAGGTGTGAATTGATGAGGCAGAGGCACAGGACAATGGTCCATGGCTTTCTAGGAGAGCCACAGAGAAGTGTCTGAAAGAGAGGCTGAAAGCCTTGGAGTGCTGTAAGGAGCACTCTAGTTTGTAAAAAGATGCCTCAGTTTGTGGGAGTGCGAGCTAGTTCTTTTCACCCAGGATCAGGATTCAGAGCAGAGATGGTGTTGAGTTTGGACTTGGTTGTTCATTTTTCTTTATCTATATTACATTCCTACAGACAGTGAGCTTGTCTACACACTACACTAACTAACTAAGAAATGGCCACCTAGGTGTCTCTTTCCAAGGCCTTTTGAGTGTAAACTACCCAACTGAAAGATGACAACTAACTTATTTTTGCTTTTATCCCAATAACTAGACACTTCTGCACTTTTCTACCCAATCATACATTATCCACAGCCCATGAAGAAGAAGAAGGAGGAAGAGGAGGAAGAGGAGGAGGAGAAAGAAGAGAAAGGGAGTAAATCCTCCATCTTGTCCTCCATTCACTACTGTGTCTCGAACTCTAAACTATATTTTTCACCCAGTGACTTTCCATAATTTTATCTAATTTACACATTAACATTTCCAGATTCTCCACTCGGTTTTAGAAGCTTTCTCCATGATTTTAGATTAAACCCGGTGTTCTCTCGAGTGTCTGAGCCTGCCAACACAGATAAAGGAGAATTTTCTGTGCCTGAGGTTCCTACAGAGTCCAGCCCAGAGAAAGACATGTCTGGCTAGAGGAGGACAGTTGTCCCACCTGGTCTGAATGGAGCATTTAAATTGCTGTGCCAGCAGCACTGTGCAGCTACATGGCACTCTCAGAAAGGCTGGTTTTGCTCCTGGGGAACATGAAAAGCACATGTACAGGCAGCAAAGCAGCTGCTACACACACAACATCAACCAGATTTATTCATTAAATATATGCTAACAAAAAAAGATTGGCATCAACTTTGTTCACATCAAAAAGATACAGTTCCAATTCTTCCTGTTGCATAATTTAGGTACATGAGCTCCTGTAATAATGCATTGGGCAGAGAATGATAGCATTGTCCACACCATTGTCTCTCTGACACCAAAGGGAAATGAAGCAAATGGAGTCAAAGAAACCAAACAAATTCAGGAAAGTATCAAAGTGATTAAAGCAGACTCTTTGATTCTGCTTTACACATACTTTTCAAAGAAGTGTTACATTTCCAAACACACTCTGTCCATTCTTGATGCCAATAAACCAGCTCTGTCTAGCTTTATGCTTTGATAGGACTAGGAACAAAAAAATCTTTAGTGAGTTGCATTTTATAAGCCTTTCTATCAAGTTTTGAACTTGCTGGGAAAAGGCTAAATGTATTTGTTGTTCTTTCAGGAAGCTGAGCCTTCATTGAGGGAAACCTGGTGTCAGGCCTGAGTAGCCTTATAAATAAATCAGCATTTTCAAGCATGAGGACAAGCTTTGAGCAGATTTTTTTTTCATCTGTATTTAATACACTTCTTTGTTAGCAAACCAAGCCTCAGGGAAAAAAAGCAACTTACAAGGTATATAAGAGCATTTTGGAAAAGGTGTCTGATTGTAGTCCTTTTATAGCTGAAAAATATTGATTATTTTTACGTATCTATCTCCCATTATTTTCCCAAAGACATAGACAAGGTTTCAAGGCACCTGATCTAAATGCACTGAATGAAAATATTATTTTTTTGGTGTTATCATTTGACCATCAATGATGTCAAGCATGAAGCTTTTCTCATACCCTGGAAGAATTTCTGCCTTTGTAAAATCAAATTTTCTCTCTGTGCTGCAGCAACTGTGAAGTCCAAGCTGCCCCCAGGGAGGTATTTTGTTTAGCTGTGTGGACACATTCCTCCAGGAAATATTGAAGCCAAACCACACACACACACACACACACACACACAGGCCCTCTGTTAGAAGAACTCAGAGCTTTAATAGAAAACAAACCAGTACTGGGTCTGGAATCTGAAATTCAGTGCACGTGTTTTCCCATTCTTTGTTTTTACCAGCTGGACCAATATAGGCATTTTCTGAACATAGGGAGCACTGTCCAAGGATAGCCCTATATCTTCTGGCCATGTCAGAGTGAGGAAAAAAAACCAAGGAAAAAATATTTGTATATTCAGCACTTAGTTATTTCTGCCATGTGTGAGACAGACATGGAGAGGGGCAATTGTTGTCATGAGTTAGAGTTTGCTGCACAGTCTGTGGCTCTGGAGAAAAATCATACAAGTCAGGAGGTAAGAGAAGTCATTTATGTATGATTACTCTTTCATGCATTCTTTTCTTTTCACTCACTCAAGGCAGAGCTATGAGAAAAATCAAGTTCTGTTTTATTCTTGGATGTGGCTGATGCTGGCATCCACTTTGGCAGCTGGTGTCAGGAACAGGACAATTGATACAGAACTTGATTAAAACTATCAGAGCCTGACCCTTGCTTAAGACTTGGCTTCAGCCCTGAGACAGATCTGCTGTTAGGCCAGAGCCTCTCTGAAATTGTATTATATTCTAGTGCTTTATTTTTTTGTTTATTTAACACATCCTCTCTCTCTCTCTATCTTTATTTATTGAATTTTTATTTATCAAGATTTTTATTTTCTTTATTTTTTTGAGTAGGTTCTGATCACAGGAACTAAAGACACCAGGGCTGCTTGCATATGGTTCAGATGACCAAACATGAGGACAAACCATGAGATATACTTGTCCTGCCAGACCCAGTGACAGGGGCACCTCCCCTGCTGCCCAGGCAGAGTCCCTGAGGATCACAGTCCCTCATGGCAGTGAGCTCAAGGGCTCTCCTTCCTGGGGCTCCCTCCATTACCAACTTCCCCAAGTGGAGCAAAGGAAGAGCCAGAAGGTGGATGGTAGAGTCTTAGGTGAGCAAAGGCCAAGAGGCGCCAGCGTTTGATGCTGCAGTGATAGAGAAAAATGATTCCACTCATGGTGAAAACATCACAGGGTCTGCAATGGATGTTGCAGCTTGTTTTACTAGGAGTCCCTGCTGGGTAGGGATAAAGTTTTTAGAAGTGTTGGGCAATGTTGAACACACCATCATTTATTAGCATATGAGTTTATCAGAATTCTATTAGTAATTAGAAAACAGATACTTAAAAACTAGGAAAAGACTAATGTAAATGAGGGTGTTTCTTTCCTCTTCAGATTATTCTGGTGCTTAAGCTAACATTAAACAGTAGATGTGACAGTACATGAAACAGTAGATCTTAGAAGAAATACAAAATAATTTTGGGTTAGACTACTGATGTTGAGAGATTCTTGCTAGAAAATTGGTGCATAACTTACTCGAATTTCCAGTGCAATCCTTGAAAGACCTTCTGCTGTGTTAGAGACTACCATCAGGTACTTCAAAGAGAGCACTGGTTAAAAGAACTTCTTCGGATAAAACTCAAGGTTCACAGCCTGCTGGTGAACTCAGTAAGGGCACCCTTTGACTTGAAACTGTGCACGTGTGTGCACCAAGAGTATAAAAAACACCCAGAAAAAGTTGTGAACAAATACTTGTGTACAACTACCTACTCAGGTGAGATATGCTTAGGTGGACTCTATGCTGGAGCTTTTAATGCATAATGCAGAATCTTCTTTAATAAATCATGCGGCCATTGGTCCTTCTGAATCATAGATGCCTTAGGGACTGTAATGATTTCTTGCTTTGTTGTTGTTGTTGCTTATGCACGCTTTTTTGTTTTAATTCCTTTTGTCTTTTGGCTCACAGCCTCCAGCGAGGGAATGAAATCTACTGTTAGTGTAACTAGAGGGTATCTGAAGCACAAAATAAGAAGACACTACATGTCATTATCTACTACACTGCTGAGGGTTGGAGACTAATTTCCAGATGACATATGTTGTTAGCACTGCTGTATGGATTACAGCTTAGGGGGCAAAGCCATAGATCAGGACTCCCACTGAGCTAGAAGCTGTGTAAACATGTGGTGAAAAGATGATCTCTGGGTCCCAGAACTTTGCTGTAACCTCTGCATACTTCTCTGTTTAACCTACTGCTGTTTTTCTCCACAGGTTGTTTCCTTACAGTCCATTAATAATGATGTATTTGCTTGCCTGGCAATTGCATGCCTGCTTAGCATTTGTTTCTTGAAATCAATAAATGAAAAATGTCAGTGTTAATATGGTGGATTTCTCCCTGTTGCATCTACTGGCATCAATAAGTCATTCTTTCTTGAGATAGCACACTGAGAAGGTACTCAAATTTCTCTCCCTTCCAAGAGCACATACATACATCTGGAAAAGTCTGTAGCTGATTTGGGGATTTTGTGTACATGGGATTTTCAGACTGGCCAGCTTTTATTCCAATAGCTTTCCCTAGAAGAAGAAATGCTGCTTTTGGAGTTTATTTCATCTGGCAGCATTTAGGATGAATAGTACATTGACTGTGACTGTCTTTCTAAACAATTTCTTCTGTTTGGGTTTTAACCCAAAAAGCAAACTCTTCCTTTGTACTACTGCTTCAGTATCTGGTCCAGAGAACAGAAAGCTTTCACAGCACCAAGAACTTGGCTATCCTGCTCCAGCTTGTATATTCAGCTTCAGAAGGCCTCAGCTCAATTCCTGTCACTTTAATGTCCATATTTCTCTCATGGAAGCTCATTTGGCACTGGAAAGAAGAGTCCAGTGCCAGCCACTGGACTGTGTATGCCACATGCTTGAGGTTGTTTTCTTCTCTGTGGTGGCTTCAATCTTGATGACACTGAGGACTGAAAATGATATATTGTGAGCTGATATCTTGCTGAGAGTGAGGATGAAAACCCTGAGGGCATGGGGAAGCAAGAGAGCACAAAATGAACTGTGGATGAGCAATGGTGGTGGTAAATGGCCATCAAATTCTGCACTGAATATAGAAAGCGAGCAAAAACCAGTCGTGTGCTCACACAAGCATGAGCTGTGTGTTCAAAGCTGCCTAAAGAGAATTTCTGGTCTTTTTGGCCAGAAAGTAACTGTTTTCACAAAATATAGGAAGAAAACACACATTCAGATGTGTTTCAAGCATACACAGTGTTACTGGTTTGGAATATATCTATTCAGTAACTGAATATACCACACCTCTTTAAGTAGAGCTAACGCACAAATCAAAACAAAAAAAAATCATTGATTGTTTCACCATATTTTGCTCTGATTTATACATTTTTGCCTCCTTCTCTTTCAAAAGCAGTTTTTAAGCACCTTTAACAATTGGGTTGCGGAGTGCTTCAGTAACTACACACACCTACAGTGTACACACTAGGATAGATACTGCTGGAGACTCATTCTTCCCTTGGTCAGCGCAGTATAGGAGGTCTATTCTGAGTCCTCTGCACAAACTGCCTTCTAAACAGTCCTGTAGTATTCTTCTTAAGAAAATGGGATGCTTTCTGGCCTATTAATTTTCGGTGATCAACTGAAACCAAATTGCTTTGAAACCAGCAAGAGTACATATTTGCTCCCAAACTGCTGCCATGCCCATAGTAGATCAGTATGAGCTGGAGTGTTGGGCCCCTCATACTCTTGCTGTTACCCCATCCTTGTGAGATGTCTCAGATGGAAACTGACTGGATTTCTGGAAAATCCTCATTAGTGAGCACATTCTCAAATACTTTCTCCTGGAACAAGCTCCAGTGCCCTGTGTGAGAAAAGGTCACTTCTGGGCTCATAGCGTGAACAGTTAATATCAACAAAGTTCACCACCAACATAATTTTATATCAACATTTTCCTTTCTGTGTTTTTTATCCCCCTCCAAGGGCTGTCGGTCACTCTATTGAAGATTCCTGTAGTTTCATCAATAAGGCACAGCAGGCTTCTTTCAATCAACAGCAGCAGTGTCACAGCAAGAAACAGTAACACATTTCCCTCCAAGCAAGCCCACTCTGACTTCTTTCAGGCACACAAATGTGCTCCAAATCCCAAATCACCATCTCCCAGCCCAGCAAGACAAAGGCTAAAAACTGAGTGGAAACAAAACAGAGAAGCAAGCTAATCCACAGAAAAATAACCCAAATATTTGCACTTTGCCCACCTGCAGGAGCTTCTGTTCCTTCCCATGGTTTTGCTGCAGTTTCTCCTCTCCAGGCTAAGGGGTAAAGCCCTTTGCAGAGTAAACATCACATTCTTTGGCCTGGCCTGCAGTTGGAAACTTCTCATGCTTTTCAGGAGATGTGAACGAGCCCCCACTTTTGGGAATTCTGATAGCAAATGAAACAGTTTTCACAAGCTGCCTTCAGTGATGCTAACCAGATTTTGGCTTAGAGTAATGGAAGTAGAAGCCATGTTTTCTTCAGCTTCTTTAATTTCCAATTCACCATTTGCATCACTATTTTAGGCTCATTTTCCATCTTGAAGATGCAATGGGGCTTTCTTTATGGAAAATACACACACAGGCAGAAGAATGGATGTGGCATGTGGCAGCAGTCAGTGCTGAGCATCGGCATTTGTAACTCTCTACTCATGAATGTTTGATCAGAAGCAGAAGAGACAAACACCTTTATATGCATTTTAAAAGGATCCTCCTGGAAGCTAGATCCATTTTTAAGGTTCAAACAGGAATGATAATTGTCTATAAATGTCATGATTCCCACAAAGGTACTCTAAAGGTATTTTTAAACATCCCTAAAGGGAGGTAAAATCATAAAACTCATATAAAAATCACATATTACATTGTGTTACCAGTTGTAGACAATTTTGTGTATTTGTTACTGTACCACTTCTTCTCTCCATTCTCTTCCAGGAAAGAGGCCAGGAGGATAAAAAAGAATTCAGGAAATTTATAAAATAAACAGGCTCGAAGGATGAAGAGCGCTGAAGATTATGGTAGATCCAAAAAGTCTTAAAATCTAGACCAAGTCTCATAAGTTTCATTTCTGCATCAGAACAGAGGAGAAATTGGATCCCCATTCAGTGTTGCTTGTCTTTTTTCTCTTCTTTCCTTAGTGATTGTGTCCTGAAAAGTCAGAAAAATATCAGACATATAAAAGGCCCTTTAATAGATCTATGCTTATTGAAAAGTTTAATTACTTTTTAGTTATAAAATTATTTTAAAGGCATAGAGAATGCTAAAATTAAGATATGTTAAAAGCATCATTTTACTTTAAATTTGACAGAAGTTTCTTTCCTGAATTTAACTATACCATCACACAGATTTTTCACAGGAAAACCGTGCTATAATATCTGAATAAAACAGACATGCAGAATAATAAGGAATTTCTTCACACTATAAGGACTTATGACTGCATCAAATCAATGGCATCTACAGAGCTTCATGTACTTGGAATCCTAGAAAACCCCAGAGAATTCCAGCAGAGCAAATTTTCCTCTTCTGGGCTGACTAGTCTATGTAGAAAGAGCTCCTTCCCCTTCCTAACCAAGCATGACTATACCAAACTGGGTGTCCAACTGTACTTTGACAAGAAAAAAATTGCTGTTGTGAATGTATGTTATCCTGCAGGATTCCCCTCAGGAGCCAAACTCATTTCTCACAGCTGACTGGCTCCCAGGGACTGGGATGTGTCTGGCTGTGATCTTCTCATCACCTGCACCCATGCAAGGTGCTGAGGACTCTAAATAGGCTGCCTCTCCTTGTACTTTTACACATTTTTCTGTTTGAATCATTGTTTGAATGTAAATTGCGATAAGCTGGAGTGTAACATGGAACTAAATGCTGTTATGATTGTACATAACAAGAGAATTTTATTCACCACTCTTTTTTCTATGAGATGCATTTTCAGATTATTTTCTTTTTTTTATTTAGAGAAGGACTGAAGAAGGAAAGAACAGGTAAATTCTGCAATGGTGCTAATGATATGTTTATTCATGTTCATGATCATGACAGAAACATTGGGGGTGGGGGTTAGGAAGGGAAGAGGGAAGCAAAAAAGTCATGAAACAGGTGTTATAACGTTTAGAGGCCTGGAGATGTCTTCTCTACCTATATTAGCAATCAGATCAGTGCTATTGGATCAGATCTGGACTGGGAAAGAGTTGGTGCTGAGGCTGTATAAATGCCATGTGTGTGTTTTGGGGGTTCACTTGGGTGACGTCTCTCCTGGTGCTATGGGCTGAGTGCCCAGTACCCTCAGGCTGCACAGGGTGCACTCCTGCCAGGCACCCTCTGGGGCTGGTGCTCCCCAAAGGAATCCAGAGCTGGATTGACTCCACTGCGAGGTTTGCTTGAAAAGTGCACTCCTGTGTCAAACCAAACCAACAATGTCAATGTGGCCAGTGCTGAGGGACAAAAATGCCTCTGGTCACAGTCCTAGGGACATGACATCTTACTAGGGCATCTCTGCAGTAGTTTCACTTGAGGGAAATCCTAGAGCTGAGAAGACAAACATACCTTCATGAAAGCTCTATTAGTCTCATTTTTTTCATTGAACTAATATATGATTGGAGAGTAAAGGAGTTTAGTGTGTTCATGGAAATATATTTTGGACAGATTGGTGATGGCTTTGGCTCTGTAACAAGGTTCTGACAGATAGCTGGGCTCTTGTGTTAACTGGATATGATTGCAGTAAATGTAATAACAATGAACAGCAAAATGCTTTCCCATGCTTATGTGCAACCAAAGGTAAATTACAAGGTGTCAGATACATAATTCCTGCAATTTTCATGAGGTGCAATTACATACCTTTAACTTTCCAAACCCATGTAGTTCTTAATGGGTTGAGCCTATTTGAGAACTGAGCCTCACTTGCATAGTACACTTAAGCCTATCCCTCCTACTTTGTCTCTTCCACCATCCTATTGCACAGGTTACAGTCTCGTGTGCATATACTGAATGTCCATGCAGCAAATCTCCTTGTGAGACGAGGGCAGAGAGAGATGTGATTAAATCTGAAGAAGAGCAAAGCAAACAAGACAGAGGAAAATATAGGTATCCTTCTTAGGACTACAGTGTTGTCCTTTAGCTTCTTTGTCCTGAAAATTATCAATAAGTGTTTCTTTTCTACCCTCTAAGCAATTAGGGTAGTGCAAAATAATAAATTTACTGATTTCAAGTAATTATAAACTTATAAGACCTTGGATTCTCATTTATTTTTTAAGCAGACACAGGAAAACATTTAAATTTTGTCAATTTGCTCTGTACATTTGAATGTGAATTTTTCCCCCTTTGCTGCAAACTTGAACAATTCATTAATACATCTATCTAGCTTTACTCTGACATATTTTAGCAAATGGAATGGGTTATTCAGCAACTAATGTTTTCCTTTATTTTATACACCCAATTATTGTTGATAACAATTCATCCAGGTGCCTCTTTTGTGAGCAATTAATTTTTATTTCTTTCATTTCTCAGCTACCTGTGTTCAAAACCATCATGGTCCTCAACTCACATGGTTTTATCTTATGGATTCAGCAGAGGGCTTCAGCTTTCAAATAACAAGCTTGTATTTTCTTATCTCTGAGATGAGAACACATGTCTTCAGCAGTTTTGGATTTTATGTCCAAATGAAAAGAAAACAACACAAAACCAAAATGAGAAGGTGTAGCTACACTCCTGAGAAGAAAAGAAACAAGAGAGCTATAAGTCTCCCTGGCACCCCTATTTAAGTGTTTTGCCTTAATAGTCCAAATGTAATGGCTCTAAAAGAGCAGCCTCTTAACTATTCTTCAAAGTAGGGCTCTTCATCACTTGAGCTACTTTATGCGTTCTTGAAAGACACACTGCAGGCTAGGAAAGATTGGGAAGTCTATAATTTTACATCAATCAATGCTGCTGATAAATTACTAGTCACAAGAAAGGACGTGACAAAACACAATAGGACAAGTTATTAATGGAGAATCCCCAGTGCTCCAGATACAGCTATATTACATGAGGAGAGGAAGAAAAAAATCGTTAAGCAATAAAGCTTATTAAACAGCTTAGGCTGAAGGGAACATAAACCACAAAGGGCTGGTACAGGCTGTGAAAGAGAACAGCTGAGCTATTACAGTGCAGGGTAATGACAGCACTGCTGAGCAGCAGAGCAGCAGAGCAGGCTGCCCCAGGAAGCACAGATCCAGTGTGACCTCCTTTGGAATACCTAGCTGTGGGGAGGGGCAGGAGGTATGTTAGGTGCTGGAACCAGTTTGTGTCTCTAAAGAAAGGAAAGGAACTCCAGACGTTTTCATTTGCTCCTTCCTTAAGTCGAAAGAAGTCTACTCTGAAAAATAAATATACTTTGTACATGAAAACACCAGGTGGAAAGACAAAGAAGTTTGTAGTGGTCACAGACCATGAGCAGCAGGACAGGAACATGGGGATCCCAAGTCACATTTATGCTCAAGTACTTAATGTTGCAGTAAGTTGATCAGAACAACATCCTGTGGTCTCCCAAGTCTTTTGTCCTATACCTATTTGGACAATCTCAGAAGGCATAGAAAAATTCCTTTTCAACCTCCCAAACACAAAACAAAAGGCTATGACAAAGAACTGAACAGGCAGAAGATATTTTGTCCATGCTTCCTGTTCATGTTCCTACATGAAGTAAGACCAATCTCTTGAATTTGTTATAGGTTTTCTGGTCTTACATCACTTGACTCTGCTCCACCATAGCTGTTTCAGACCTAAGTATTGCCAGGGATCTTAAGAGAACAGCCACACATAATGCTGCAGAGAGATGACACCAAGTTTCTCATATTCCAGCTGTCCCATTGGGGTTTGCATTCTCACACCCTGGACTTCAAAAGCTTCAGTCATATCACAATCTTTCACAAGTTTCCCACGCTATTTCTGTGCTGAGGGAAATAAATAATGCATACCACGTTGAATTCCACAGAAAACAGGTAAAAGCTCTGAAGGAACAAAATGCTCTCTATTTTGAAGTGATTTCTGCTATATACTGCAGTGAAAATTGCTAAGGATTTATCAGTCTGAGTTCCAGTGTGTCAAATCACAAGATGGGCATAATGGACCTGATCAGGCTGTGACTGAAGCCAATTGCAAAAACACAGCTCAATAGTAATATGTCCAAACTGGGGCCAGCAATTCTGGACCTGTAATTGCTTTTGTTCTTAGATTCCAGCAACCATTTCCTCTTCACTCCTTGAATAGGCACAGGAAGCTGACTTCCTTTCTATAGACAATCACCTTCTGATGGACTTCAGTGGGTCAGGGGACTCTGTAGAGCCAATGCTGGAATGCTGGTTGCTGTGCAAGTAGGTAGTTTAATCTAATTTGGTTATTTGGCTGGCATCCCAGTACTGTACAGATAAAGTATATATGATAAGTATGACTAGAACTTGACTAGAAGCCCAGCCCTAAACTTGCTGTTATTAGGACTCCAGTGTATTTGATGTAGTATAGAACTGACTTCCCTTTCTTTATCAGTTTAGGTTCTATACAAACAAATTTTTCCAGTTTTGCTCTAATATACTACTTAACCATCCTTGTTCTTCTTGCCCTTTATGTCCTTTTAAAGGTGGTAAAAGTTTTCTATGATTTCCTAAGCTTAGCTGGGACTAACTACTTTCTTTTTTCCTGAAAGAGGGCTGAAGATACAGCAGGTCTGAGTAAATGGTCACTGTTGTGGTGTTGTGTTGTGGTGCTATGTTCAGATAGATGCAATGCAAATGAAGGATTTGGCTGGCAGCCTTTTATAAATAACCCTTAGTGAAATCTGTCAGCCTCCCTGTAAAATGGATGATGGGTAAAGAAACACTCACATTCTAACTATGAGATTTGATTGTGCATGACTTGTTGATGAATTTATTCCATACTCCATTATTTTGGCTATATATGCTTGTATTCTTACACAAATCCATGCCTGGTGACCCAGACTGGGATTAGTCCAAAACTCTGTTATGCTTTAAACTGGTGTCTTGGGGAATGGAAGTGGGACTGCTGGGGAAGGAGCAGTTGGGAGAGCATGTTGTGGAGCCAAACTAAGCCACTCTCTTCCAGCATTGTCTTAACCTTGACAAAGTAAAGGAAACTTTGGTCTGTGCTTGGACCAGTTGTTGGAAACTTTGATTTATACTTGAACTCATGCTCTGTCTCTTGCATGGATATGCCAGATGATGCCAATTAGACTCACTATTTTTCACAGTAAATCTCAATAAAACTCCAGGGTTTTAACTTTATTTTGATAGAATCTTAGGTGAAAGAGTTTTCTCCAAATTCATCTGGAGTGAAATAGGAGTCAGTCAATTTGCACAGTCTCTGGCCTTTCTTGGGAACAGCAAGCACGTATGACTGAAGAGGGACTAGAAGACTGTCAGCATGCACTTCTGGTTCTTGCCTCTTGCTTGGCTCTTTAGCAAATAGTCCTAGTGCATGAGTAAAACAAAAATAAATATGAGCATGTTCTGAGAGCAAAGTATGGAAAGACAAAATTTTTCTTCTGATTTCAGCATGTTCTGCCTTTTACCACATCCTACTGATCTGAAAGGAGTCAGAGGAGACCATATGTGGTTTGGAAACAGAGTTTGAGCAGATTTACCACTGCTGACTTAGTGAACAGCCAATGTGAATTTACTGCAGTCCTGAGCAAAGAATAGAATAGAATAGAATAGAATAGAATAGAATAGAATAGAATAGAATAGAATAGAATAGAATAGATAGAATAGCTGACCCTGCTGGTTTCCAAGGAAGGGACTTTATTAACCCATCATCTTTCCTTTTAAAGTAGTCATAATCATAAGGATTAAAGATGTTATTTTAATTTCTTTGTTAACTTCGGGACAGTATTCAAACACAAAAATGTCATTGTAAACAGTCTGCAATTTACAAATATTATCATATCAACAAGGTATGCTGTGAAATCAAGAACTGTAAGGTCACCCTCATCCCATAAGTCTCATCTTCATCAAAGAAACATTTTAATACAAAAGCTGTAATCACAGAATTACTGGCTTTAAATCACTGAATTCCCTGAGGGAAGTTTTATAATGCAAAGGAGTGTAATCATATTTGATTTTCTTTATTGCTAATGCTGCATGGAGATCTGAAAAAATCACTATTAATCTAAGACAGACAACATGGGCCTTAAATGAAAATGTAAAACAATATCTTAAAATGATGTTCATGCTGATTGCAGGAGGAAGGAGGAAAGAAAATAGGGGGGCTCCATTAGACTGTCGTTTTTTCCCACTGTGTTTTCTGCATAGGCTATGCAGCAGTTACCTGCTAAAAATAAAATGTGTTTTTAAGTTTAGAACTTTATTTATCTTAAGAAAAACCTGACTGTCGTTTCACAGAGAGGATAAGCATGAGAAGTTCAGTTTAGTCTGGTCTTGCAAGACATAGAAACTGCTTATAGCTTAAAAACTCTGTCCCAGAAGAGTAAACATTTAATTGTTCTGAGAATTCTCAGGCTTCAGAGAGCTTTACTGATATGCATGATGTTATGATAGAGAATTTCAGACTTATTTCTGGTTTACAAAAGCAATTGGAAAAACATATGAGTAATTGGTCTTGAAGAGTTGTTGCTAAATTTGAAGCAGATGCAATGGAATTCAGATTGTTCTGAATATTTTTAAGAAAAAAGATACTGGAGTTATGCTTGTGTTCAGAGTTTAGCATGCATTCAGGATTGCAAGGGACAAAGAGGACCATGTGAATAAACAGCCCATGTGTCCAAGGCTTGATATTACTCCTGTCAAAGGTACTGGAAAGATGCCACTGGCTTCCCTGAGTCTTTGCTGGGCTCTGAGCACACATCTAAGCTTTGTGCCTTTGGACACCTTGTGTAAACAATTTCTGATTTAGTTGCAGAAATACTGATTCTCACAGGAAGATACAAACACATCTTAGTTCAGAGCAAGTACACTTAGTTCAGATACAAAGAATACATTAGATTGCTTTCAGAACAGCAAACCCAACAATTCTTGTCAGACTATCATTTTTTTTGTCTGTTTCTATAGAAAATGACTGTGAAGGATAATGGCTGGCACTATTCAAGTGCAAGAGTTATAGAAGAATATAATGTTATCAATTAATAAAAAATAATGTCTAATCAATATTTTATTACTAAATATTAATTTTTCACATCTCACATTAACAAAGTATGCCATTTATCTTAACCTCATAGCTATGTTTAAACATAAGCCAGAATTTTGCAAAAATCAAGGGCAGATATATTCCAAAGCTGTCAAAAAGGAGTCAAAATGACACACTAGTCTAGTTGGAGTGACTAATTAATGGATAAATACAGCTCATTGTTCTGTAAATTGTTAGAAGTTTTTGGTTCATGATGGGCTTTGTTATATGAAATCCAAAAAGTCATCCCAGAACACTCATTAGACTTCCCGTCCATGTGAAGGGAGTCAGACATAAAAAAGAAACAGAACTCTTAGAGGCAGTTTTAAGTAGTTTTTAATTAATTTGTATTTTTTGCGTGCAAGGGAATACCAAGCTGCTCCTGCTCATTCCTCATATTTATATTCTATGGATGAGTTTCTTGTGTTTAAAATGATCAGCCTGTGGACTTACTGGCAAACTAGTTCCTAACAGTACTTGGAAGGTCACTTTAAGACACTTCCATGTGAATTGAAGTTAATTGACTGGATGTAAGCCTGTAGCTCAGGCCAAAGGAAACTCTTATCAGCTGAAACATTAAGTGTAGTCCTCCTTGTTCCTGCTAAAGAAAATGGATTAACATTAAGCACTAGCATTGACTAGTTATCCCAAAAGAGCTGAAGGTCTGCGATTTCTAGGTACTATTGCTGTCTTCTGGCTGAAGGAACACAAAGTCAGTAACAAGACATTATTTCTGCTTCTGACTGGGTGACTAAATCTTTGAGTAGGTGAGTAATAAACAAAAGAATAACAGAGCAAGTCATGCTTTCCAGAGTCCATTTTAGAAGAATAATCACAGGTCAAAATTTTGAAAGCTTCCCTATTTTGCAAATGCTTTCACATGGAAATAATGGTAAACCAAATAATTTAAGTAAAGGACATCAGAAGATGATATAATCTGACCATGTCTACTTATGGAAAAAATATCACCACGTCTGAATTTAACAGTTTTCTGGTTTTGTAGAGGCTGGAAGATCTAAGTTCTCAGCCACTCAGAACAGGATCTTACCCACTTCATGTAAGTCTAATCAGCCCTTCCCAGAGAGCTTATAGCAGCATTATACTGGATTCAAAGGCAGGTGATGAGTCACTAAGGCAGGTAAAAATCATATGCAAAGAGACTGAAAGTTCTTCTGTTTTGTAGTATTTGTTCTTGGCCTTTTTTGTTGCAGTTCAGAACGTGAAGAAACAAATAGCTATACTGAAAAAGGTGGTAAATATTACAGGAGAATGGCCTTTCTGCCTCTTTATATGGAAATACATATATACCCTGGCTTCAGGCTTCTATTCCTTCCCCCTCTTCTCCCCATGTAACATTGAAGAAGCCAAAAATGCAACTTCCATTTGATTTTCTTTTAGTTTGTTTTTGTCTGCAGGTTTCCCCTGCAGGAACTGCAAAGACATCGACCTGGACACAATATAAATGTAGATATTTATTTTTTTCACCTGTTTCCCATTGGAGGGAGTGCTAAACATAATTGTTTCTATTTAATCTCAAAAGTTGCTAAGAGTAGAACTTTTGTAAGATAGTGACACAGCTATTTCTGCCTGTAAATATCAACAGCAAGCCTAAAAATCTCTCATTGTTTTCTACCTGGCAGGTGAACCATGTTATCCATGGCAGGTGATCCGTGTTATCCCCTACCAGCGCCAGCAGTTTTCCCTAATGCACTCTTAGAAAGGACTGATTTCCAGACACACACCTGTATGCATGTGCATATTTACACATATTTACCTGTGTCCATCTCCACACACATACACACACACACACGTGTATGTATTATAGGTATTGACACGCGTCCATCTCCTCACACACACACACACA
>VWYI01002178.1:0-22882 GCA_013399455.1 Anthoscopus minutus
TGGCACCACAGGGGCTCAGTCCACTGCTGGTTTTTGTCCAGTCCCTGCTGGGCCCCCTCAGCAGACACAGCCCTGGAAAGGACTCCATGCTCTGGTGTTCCCAGCTTGCTCCAGGCTCAGTTCTTAGCAGCACTCAAAGAAGAGTTAAAAAGGAGACCCATTTTCTGTCCTGCCTGGAAAGTCTTCTCTTCAATGCCAGTATCAGAGATCATCCCTCTGTCAGCTTGGCACTGTGCGTGCTGCATCCTCATCCCTGTCCCTTCCAGCAGCAGGAACTCCTGCATATCAGCACTTGTGCTGTCCCACATCATGAACAGAGAAAGCTGTGTCAGAACAGTAAAGATCACATTTTCTTGGCATTCATTACAGGCACAAGAAACATGGGTCACAACAACTGCTTCCTGGACATGGTAGAAGATACTACATTAATGTGAAATCCAGGTGAAAAGACACTGCTGAGATCTAAATTTTTTATCAAATGTCTTGACAAATATGAGCTTTAACTGGAGTATAATTTGGGGTCCAGGAATTTCCTTAGTTTAAAATGAAAGCAAACAAAGAGAAGTTCACTGCTGTTGTCAAGTTGTTTTTGCAATTAACCCAATACTATTCATTGGCTTAATAATAATTATTAGTCACAAATGTTGCAGGAATTTTCCCTTAGGCTAAAAATTAAATAAACTGTATTTTCAGAACATGAGAACGAATGTATACATTGTAAAAATAATTCTAGCTCTGCACACATAACTTCTCACTGAAATTTTCATAGCCAGAAGAGGTGTCAGCAGTCCATGCAACAGCTCTGCCTGACTGGAGTGAGAAATACCACACTGGACTGTTGAACATTCTTAGAAATTGGGCAGTCTAATATCACAGGAAAGTTGTCATAAAATTATAAAGACAACACAACAGGTTTGCAAGAACATGAGAGAGTCAAACCGTTGAGGAAAAAAGTAAATAAAAAAAATCAGAACTTGTTGTATTTACTAAGTTCATGCACGCCAAAGAGAAAAACTATATAGCCTGTGACATTTTAAAAACTCATAAAGAAACTGTATAAAATAATGTTGCCTTGTAAACAAAAGGCCCAGCAAAATACTTGCAGGCTTTAGAAAAAAGAAAATAAAGAATTTTCATGTACTATTCAAATGAGCTTTGAAATTCCAGCACTTGGCTGATGGCATCATTTCCAAAAGCCTTCACACAGAATGTTCTGAGAGAATATTTCAGCGTAACTCCACATGGTATTTATTTCACAGAGTCTCCAGGTCAGGGAGCCAACAGACTGCAGGAATATTGTGCATGTGTTGCACAGACTTGCCATCAGGAAAACTGACACGTTGCCCAGTTTTTAGTCAGGCAAATGCAGACTTCCCAGTCTTTTGCATCTCTCTTGGTCTTGCATAGGGTGCTCTGTACTGCGGGGTAGAAAGGGAGAGGGCAAGGAATAATGAAATTCACTGTAACTCACAGATTGTGAGATGAGCGGGGTGGGGGGCACAATGTTGGCACAATGGGATCATCTCACTGGATGACTCTAATGTCACCAGGGGATGCATTCAAGATCCGCAGTGTTTACACTGGTGCAAGCACGGGCTCAGAGCGGCTTCAGTCCGGGCTCGTGGAGAGCTGCTCCTGGTGCTGGCTGTGCTCAACTTGCTGTGCCAAGCAACCGCGGACATGGAGACACAACAGGAGCTTTGCCCCAAGCCACCACCCAGACAGCGACATAGCCCACCTCTGCAGACACCACAAGCCCCGCTCAACCTGTACCCAAGGCGGGCTTCCTATCCAGGGTGTGGGCGGGACCTTTCGGACGGATGCCCTTGTGGGCCCGGCTGCTCCAGGCTCTGTCGGGAGTGTGGCGGGGCCGGCAGCACCGGGCAGAGGCTGCAGAGAGCAGCAGCCCCTGGCCGGGCCCGCCGCGGACGGGCAGGGAACAGGCCGCCCCGCCGAGGCTCCCGGCCGGCCCTCAGCCGTGTCTGTGCCCGCAGGGCCTGCAGCTCCCCTGGAAGCGGAACCGCCGGCGCCTCAAACGGCAGCGAGGACGGCGCAGGTTCAGAAGGAAATCTCTTCCTTTGCCAGAGGAACTCTGGACTCTTTACTTTCTCTCCTGTCTCAAACTGGTGCTTCTCCCCGAGCCCTGATGCCCAAGGGCTCCGGAGCCCTTTCCAGGGATGCAGGAAAAGCTCCTTCAGTCATGACCGTTGAAGAGCTTCTAGAAGAGCTTGGGAAGACTGGTGAGACGTGTATGAGTGTGGAAGACTGGAAGGATTGTTGGCTGGGAACATTCTGGGTACCTGTGTGTGAGGAAAAGGGGCAACTCAGGCCTTGCCTTTATTTGCACCTGTGAGAAATGACTTTCACTTCTTAAAATTTTAAAAAGTTAATTAACCTACAAGGGACAAAATAAGGGTGCTTAGCTGCAGCCAAAGGCACAGCCAGAGGCATGCCACCAACACCCATAACAATCCTTACATGTGCTTCTGACAAGCCAACCCTCCCCACACTCGGGCACATGTCAAACTCTTCCAACACAATTCCTTCTTTGTTGGCACCTTTCAGTCTGTGCAATCCTTCTTGCTTCAACTTTCCAATGGTCAGAGATAAGCTTTCAATGTTACAGAACTTATAAACAACAGATCTCAACTGAACTTCTAACTCATACATTTAACATTTACAAGACCAAACATCACATTACCTGTTTATTATATCACTAATTCCACATGATTAGGAGCTGAGTTCCACTCAGCAGATAATGCACTAAGTACTGACTGGACCACTATGAAAGGCTTCAGGAAGGGGCACCCTGGGACTGGAGAAGCTATTACCAGGTAGAGGTCATCTTGTACTAAGAAGTGTCAGGGGCGTGCTTGAGTTGTGCAAAGATCTGTCCTTCTAAAATACATGTGTGACTTTACTGCTGCCTCTATAAAAGTTTCCTTTGCCAATCTCTGCAGCATTCAGAGATGGATTAAATAATTCAACGTAATAAATTTGCATATTAAAATCAAAGGACAGGTAAGTAAAATAACTCAGACAGTTAATGCATGAGTGTGTCACTGACTGTGCATTTATGAAACTGTCTATCAAAGTTATCTAAAACCAAGTTAAACATTTTAAATTGGTTGGTTGGTGATGTGGTGCCAGAGCCAGCTAGCTTTTCCACGGCACCATGCCAGGAGTGGGACACTCCTTGAGAGCTGGGTGACTCGAGGTGTGGCTTAGAGCAAATGCTCTATGGCACAAAGATATTATTAGGCGCATGGTGGAGGCAAGGATGGAGATCTCCAGTACGGCTTCCAGTGGAGTGGAGGGTACAAGGGCAGAAAAACCAGAACAGTGTGTAAGCATTTTTAAACTGGGGAGGTTCCATGGGAGGGTACAAACTTTTAACCAATAGGAAGAAATTATGGGAGGAGTGGAAAGTGGCCTTTACATTTAGCAACCCAATAGGGGAAAATAAAGGGAGGAGAGTAGGTCACATGGGCCAATGAGATATCAAAGACTAGTGGATTTCCAAAGGGGTGGTCCAGGCAGGAGGCTGGCATGAGGGAAGATTGACAGCTAGGTGAACTGAGAGACAGGGTGCAATCGAGAACAAGGGGTAGGGTTGAGGCAGGATTGACATCTGGGTAGGACGACACAAACTAGGAGCAAACTAATGACTCGGGAGTGATGGAGCAAGCCATTTAAACAAAACACATCACAACAGGTTGGTTGGGCTTTTCGTTGTTTTGGATTTTTTTGGTTATATCCCCTTTTCTTTAGCCTTCGTGACCACTCTGGAACATGGCGTTCCTACGTCATAAACAAGTCATTTGCAGGGGGTGATCAGCTGGCAGTTGATCTGCTGCCCTGGCTTTACTTTTTTGTTTCCTAGGAATGAACTTAACAGCTGCACTCATGGGAATCTCAGCAGAATATTTGCTTCTCAGGAACTCTTACCCAAAAAATAAATTTTAAAAAAAAAAATCCATTTTTTGTGTGCAGGAAAGGAGGTGCTGACAAGCTCAGTCGGGGCTCTGATGTAAGAGCTCCTGAGCCATAGGATTCCATGCATTGCTGTTCCCAACTGCTTTGCTTGTATTTTATAGCCAGTTCCAGATAGGTCTGGTGCTGACAGCACAGCAGGGATGTCTCAGCCTCAGCCACAGCATCTCAGTGTCTGTCAACAGTGCGAGCGAAAAGCAAACAAAACAAAACCAAACACATGCAAACACAGAGAACCAAAACCCCTTTCTTCATTTGAACTGATTTTCCAGGCACAAGCTGTTTGCAGAGTTGTGACATACAAGGAAATGTCTCCTTTACAGTGCCACGTCAAGGCTCTGCTGCCAAACCACCCATCAGCACATTGCACTGCCTCAGCATCAGCTACAGGTGTTTCTCCTGTTCCAAGGGAGCTGGTCCTATTTACAGCATTTGTCACCAGCTCTAGGTAGTTCATTCAGTTCTCCAGCAGAGCTGTACACATGATGGACCTCAGGTACTCCTCCAGGGAGCAGAGACTCTGAAGGAATTAATAAGAGACATGTTGGATGTGCCATTGCTCTGAAGGCTGCATGTGGTGCATGTTCCCTTGCTACCACCTCTTCTAAAGCAATGCCCCCCTAAACTAACAAATGCCTAATGTGGCACAGTGTCCACAAAGTGTCAGGAATCTTTGCTGTCATTGCTGTCCTTTACTGTCCCAGCTACTCCTATGGGGCTTCTACTGCCCTCTCCTACTGGTCTGGCTGCCTGGGGTCACATGTGACAGAGAAGCTAGAGCTGGACCCATGGTGGTAGTAACCCCTTTCCTGTTCTTCTCATGTATTTTTATTGGCATTTGTCTTATTTTCTATTTCTTTTGTCTTTCACAAAAGAAAAAGTTGTATTATCAGTTTGGATTCCCAACACATAACTTCATTTGTGTACTTATCTCACTTTCAGGTATATTTAGTATTTAATTTCTTTCAGCAATTGTGGATCAAGACAAAACTTGCCTCTCCTTACCTCAAGCCTATCAGAACACCCTGCTTAGTTATTTCCCAAGTTGAAGTCATTGCTCCATAAATTCTAGAAAATTCAGTATAAAGATAGATCATTCTTGCCTAAGAGTCACACATCTGTTGACATGAAATTTTCAACACATGTTCATATTTGTCTACAGGACTATGTTGTAGTCGTTCCACATCCTGCTCCAAAATTTTTAATTCCTTAACTGGGGTTTGAATTTTGGTTTGCCTTATATCTGTAAATGTGTTTGTGCATCTGTAGGAGGAGACATGATAGGAAGTGTCAGAATAACAGCAAGATGTTACAAAGAAAAGAGGCTTTATTACAAACATGTTCAAAAAAACCCAAACCAACAAACTGTAACAGTTAATAATCTTACAGTCTTCAAGTCAAAATTATCTCTATTAGAGTAAAATACTATGATCTAAGAGCTGTAAAACAGCAGTATTTCTGAATTACAGTATTAGTCAAAAACCAAAGAAATAGCACTGAAATACTCCGTTTCAAAAGTATATCTAAATTTGAAACATGACGATTTTTATTTTCCCCTGAAGCACGATGCTAAATATAATTACTTTTTTCAATACATTGGAATCCCAGGACTTAAACATATTTTGATGATATGGTGATGATTAATAAAACAATTTTTCTTTTGATCTTCTTTTGATCCATCTGTAATGCTTAGTCATGAACTTACAGAATTTGCCAGTTCATTTTATAACAATTTCATAACCTTAACTCACATTCCCAATTTTGTGGTTTAGTTCTGAAAATCAGCACTAAACCATGCAGCAGTTTGTTTTGATTCTGATGGAACTTCCTCTGATGGAATTTGTTTTGTATATGGTTTTGTTGGAACAAATGAAACACTGAGGAAGTTTCTGAGCTGTTCTTATGTCCCTCAGTAAATAAATAAAAATATGTCTGTTTCATGACGCCAGGTTGTACAAGGTGAATTACAAGGTGGTTAAAACTCAAATATTCTTGAAGTCATAAACATGAAGTCTGTCTCCTCTCACATGGGAAGAAATTAAGAGAAAACTAACCAACTACTGCTGAGAAAGTCTGCTTTATTTCTAGCTGTACAAAGCAGCTCAGCTGCCTGGTGCACCCAGGCCATGCATCATCTGATGAAGCAAGAATTTGTTTCGCTCCTCAAATGAAGCTGAAATCACTTTGGGAAAGCAATGAGCCCACACACATTTATGGTGTCAAACATATTTTATATGCACGTCTGTTGGTGGAACTTGTGCTGCCTGGTTAGGCAGCTTGTCCTTGGATAAGGTTGATTCTCTTTCCTGTTTGACATAGTTATTTCTAGGGGAAATTTTTTTTTCTTCTTAAATTATTTTCAGCTGCCATTTTTACTTTACTTTGTTGTTGTTTGGTGTGTCATGAAAAGGAAAGGAAATTACAGCAATCAGCTTAGGCATAAAGCCTCATTCAGCTGCAGTAATACCAAAATTTCAAGTAAGTCCACAGTACTACAGCATGGATGTACTTCCTGGTGACTGATCAGGGCTCCGGCTGCTTAAACAGTAGCCTTATGTGAAAACACAAAAGTCAAAGATCCTGGACTGGGATAAGAACAATATACTGGGAACAGCAATGAGATAAGGAACCAACAGGAGCAGCAATAATATCGAGAAAGAAGGGATGGTTAAGACAAACAATATACAGGGAAAACTCTGAAAACACTGACCCAGCTTCTCTGGACCATGTATTTTTCTCCTACCCTTCTCCTTGGGAGAGAGTTCCTCTCCCTGTCTCTGGCAATAACCTGAGATGGCATGGAAGACAATGATGAGGATATGGCCATACTTTCGTGTTCTTTGGCTCATCTCACCTCATTGCCAGGTCTAGGCAAAGGCACAGGTGTCTTTCCAGTGTGGATCATGGGGAATGTGGCTCACCAGGTCTCTGCCCAGCATGGGTCCTCTGATGGGGGATGAAGTTGGAGCACAGAACAAAGCTCTTTTTGCAGCTGGGACATGACACAGTGCCAGAGTTTTGGCTAGCTCGGACGGCACAGCGCCAAGTGAGGCACAGCTCCTGAACAAATTGCAAGAGCTGCACCTTAGAGACACTGCTCTACAGCACTTAGAATGTAAGCACAAGGAGGAGGCAAAGGATGTGGGGGAGGCTCTTGGTTTGGGGTTCAAGGAAGGGATCAGGGATCCCTCTGAAGGGATCAGGGACCAAAGAGTGAAAAACACAGCCATGCAGACGATTATATATGGGGGAGGCTACAGGGGAGGGTACAAAACTTTAACTGATGGGGAATCCAGGAGGGAGGAGCAAAGGGAGGGGATTAAAATCAAGGGACCAGAGCGGATAAGGGGGAGGAGAGGGCAGGTCACGTGGGCAAATGGGGCCTTGAGGATCAGGGGAATTCCAGAGTAGGGGCAGGAACAAAAGAGAGGATTGATAAGGGAACAAAGTGGGATTGACAACTGGAGGGAGGAGGAACTGGGAATGTTTGGGAACAAGGGGAATTTTTATACACCAGGAAAACATGGGGTGGATACAAAGTTCTATCCAATCAGGAGAGACTAGGGGAGGTCTATGGGGACCAATAACAAGGAATGGTGTGGAGACATGAGCTGAAGGTCGAGGGGAACAACCACTGGGAAGGCTGGGTTTGTGGCAGGTTCTAGAACTTAGGACAGTAACAAGGAGGGACAGGGGAGCAGAGCAGGGTTCAGGGTGACTGATGGAGAAGGTGCTAGAAAAAAGGGCAGTGCAGGAGGGATTGACATGGAGAGGAGATATAACTGGGGCAAATGATTAACTTAGGGGAGTGTTGAGCTATAACTTTTACAATAATATAAACAAAACATACAACTTCTTTGAACTGAATATAAACAAAACCACACACCACAACAAAAAAGGCATGGTTGGGACAGGATTGCCAGGTAAGTGTGTTGTAAATGAGGCTGAGACTTTTTAAAAGCCAACTTGTTTATTAATGAAACAGAACTACTGAAAGCGGAGACCCGAGGTAGGCTCAGGTCCCATGCGACAAACCAGGCTAACAACAGTGTGACACACGCACCGAGTGCTCTCTTGGACCCAAAGCTCTGCAGGAGATGCAGGATAAAATCCCAGCACAACCTTGATAACCCCACTTCTGTCCGTGACAGGTCTGTTCTTGATCGTCTTCATGACTGGCTCATTTCTAGGTTCTCATTGGTTCTTATCAAGGTACATTCTAGTTCAGGCGTTTCTCCTGGGCGTTGAGTGATTGATTAATCCTTTCACCAAATGCTGTCCAAAGTGGTGATGTTACTCCTATTGAGTAATTTTCTGGAATATTCACTCTCTTCACTGGGTCACTTATGCTACCCTCCTCCCCATTCTTTCTTTAGTCTCACTTAGTGTACACACAATGATGTTAAACCCATACCATTATGCCGTATCCTAACATCCCAAACAGACCCATACTTACATTCACACTTTAACTATTAAACTCCATTCCTTCCCCACAGAACTGTGAATTCATTAGTGATAAATATTAACCAACAATCAAATCTCCCTCATCCATTTATTTACTTACAACAAACTTTCTCCTCTAAAACTTTGATCGGTCTTCAGCCCGCATCAACCACTTTGATATAATTTTCAGAGCCTCTTGTATTTCTTGTAAACTTCCTCTGCTGTTTCAGGATTCTGGCTTTCTCTTTGTTTCTCTATTTTCATTAGTTGAATTTTCTAAATAATTTCATGGCTCAACTACTTTCCAAAACTTAACTCAATGGAATTTAGCACAGTATTTGTAATCATCTGGATTAGGCAGGGGATTATACGTGGAAGAAAAATAACACTTACTAGGGCACCCTCTGGTAATTATCAATGCCTTTTCCCACCATTCTCCTTTTAAGATGTTATTCCACCAATCAGTTTTAACCAGCAGGGCCCATTTTTGAACAGAGACATGGGCCAGTTTCCTGATGTTAGTAATAATATTTTTAATAACTTCACTATAGTCATCTATTCCTATACAACATTTGGATGAATTAAATTTGCCACAAACTCCCCCTTCCTCGGCCAATAAATAATGTAATGCCAATCTGTTTTGGTAAATCATGGTCCTTATCTGCCAGGACTGGGTTGAGAGTAGGTCAGTAGCAAGGGCAGACTGATTGGAGATAATTTCTACCGATGCCTGTAGATGAATGATTCGATAAAGCAGGTATATGTGGATTCTATAGCCCCATGATCAGTCTTGAGCCCAAGGTGGTAGGGCCATACGTGGATAAGATTCTTTCTGTTGGCCATTAGTTTTCCCCCCACTTCTGTGTTCCCCCTATTTGTATTCCTCATATTTTTCAATTCATCATAAAGGAGTACTCCTAGGTGTTGTCCATCAGTCTGTGGAAGTAGGAAGAAAGACAGTCTAATAATACCTAGGCTGCAACTCCCTGCCCAGTTCTTTGGGAGCATTACATAAACTGTCCTGCCGCAAAACCAAAAAAGACCCTTTGGGGCTTTCTAGTACTGAGGTGATTTTACTGAAGTAACACCATTTTTTACTCTAGAATTTGGAGATCTGGGGTTCATCTAGGAAGGGATTAGGTTATCTTGTGGCAACGTTCATATAGTTTTTCAATAAACAAACAACCTTGCTTTTGTTTCTTAGACCAATACAAATTTGATGCTGGAGGGCTCCACCACTGCTGAGTGCTACTGGGTACAAAATATCTTTTACAAAAATACATAAACTATGTATTTGGGGCCTCTTCTCCATATACACTCACCAGTCACCTCACATGTTCAGCTCTATACTTCCTCTGATCTCTCATCAGGTCCAGGCTCCTTCTTTTCTAATATTTTTAATACATTGTGTGAACTCAAAGGAATTCCTTCCCATGGCCAGATCTCTGCCATTTGGGTATCACCACAGATCCAACAGTTAGTGATGTTAAATTTGTGACTTATCTTTTCTAATGTCTAATGTCGCAGGGCACAGCTCCTCCTTCCTGGATGCTTATTAGTGGGAGGGCTAATGTTAATGGGGGTCCAGTTGTGTTGGTTTGATATTGGTTGATATTTAGGAAGAAGGAAGAAAAAGCATTCACAGAAATGGTTTTCCTGAGAGAGGCTACTGGGAACTTCCTCTGTGCCTAGGAAAGGCCAATAGCTGTCTAGTTCCGAGAATTTACAGCTTTGTAAACCATTAAGAAGCTGGGTTCGCCTCTGTGAACATATTTTAAAGCTTGGAAAGTTCCAGAAGTCCCTTTCGGCTTCTAGCTTCAGGTGTCAGGAGCTCCAGTGGGGCCAGGCCATCCCTGTTCCAGCGCGGCCTTGCCGGGCTGGGCTCCAGTGGCTCCCGGGCAGGGATGGGAGGCCAGGGGGACCCCAGCCAAAGCGGGGCCAGGTCACAGCTGCTGAGATCTCGTTAACACTGAGCCCTGCTCTCGCCCCTCTGGCCCATGCTGAGCCAGGATCTCCCCCTCAGGCCACTGAGCCGGACCAGGCCACCCCCCATCCACCATGGCTCTCCCCAGCAGCTGCCAGGCAGAGAAAGAGAGAGGGGAGCCCAGCTCAGCTGAAATCCATCACCATGACTGACTGCTTCAGCCATTGCCCACCAAACCCTGCTGGCCTGGGTGAAATGTTAACCCTCTCCGTACACAGATGAGACCTGCAGACCACAATTCTTCCACTGGGTGAGAGAAAACCACAGACTGACAACACAAAGGCACCCAGGTCAGGGAAAGGGTTTAAGCTTCAGATGGAAGGAGAGTGAGGAGATGTCCTGGTATTGGGACTGAAACTTATTTTAGTAATGTCATGGAGATGGACTATAATAAACTACAGTGTTTCCTTTAATTCATGAGAGAAAACACATATGGNCCTTTAATTCATGAGAGAAAACACATATGGGGGGATGGAGTGTTCAAACTGTGGACCTGTGCAGAGGCAGCAGATGTTGAAGAAGCAGCAATGCCATGAGGAGCTTGAGTAGAGAGACAGAGATTAGAGTGAAGAAAACTCTGTGTGTCTTAGGGAGGAAAGAGAAAGACCTCTGCTCTTGGAGATGAAGATGATTGCAGAAATCAGTGAAAGAGAGCCTTTCCTTTGAACAGCTCATCCTTAAAAAATGACATCCCATAAGCTGACATTCACTCAGCTGTGAGAAGGCTGTGAAAATTGGAGGAATGTCAGAATAGCAGAAGTTTTTTTCTAAACTGGGCAGCTGCTGTTTATGAAGATGCAAAGCCATGAGAAGATTGTTTGTGTGGAGATTTCTCCATGGTGTTGCAAGAGAAAACCCCTCACCCTATGAGAACTGAGAAAAGACTATTGTAGAAGTGATAAAATCCCAGGTTTTGTTTTTATGTTGTCAGTTGGAAAAGGAAAGAAGGTGGGCAGGGCAGGGAAATTGTTCTGAAAGTTTGATTCTTTTTTTTTCTGTTTTCTATTCTTTTAGTTTTGTTAATAAAGCTTTCTTCATAGTCTTAAGGTTTGAGCCTGTTCTTGCCCTTCTCCTAAAGTCATATCTCACAGTAAGAAAACGAGTAAGTGCACTGGTGAGTTTAACTAGCTCTAAACCCACCACACCAGTACAGGGCATTTTCCCACCCATGATTCGCTACTCTGTGTGGCTAAAGTGTATCCTGATCCAGTCTTGCCCTCCTCTGCAATATCTTTACTGGCTGCTATTACACCTCTCGTTGCAGGAACTCACTTCCCCATTTGTATCAACTTGTTCTTCTTTTTTGGGGTCTGATTGTTAGGTGCATGGGAAGATGCTCTATCTTTTCCAGACTTTAGGATCTGCAACAAGAGATACCAGAAGTTAAAAACATATCTATACAACATTTTTATAGTTAATGACACTAAAAGCTTTTAAATTACTTAAGCTTTAAAATTGATACATTCTAATTTGTTAGAAGTTCTTAAATGGGCTAGAACCAACTCAGTAAATATCATTGTAGTTTATGGATCAAATTTAGGAAGTCTCTTACTTTGTTTCCTCCGGAAGTTCCTCAGGTGGTTTCTTCCTTAGGACTAGTTTAGTATCCATCACTTTGGTTAACATCCATCGAGTGTGAGCAGAAGCTGGTTAAGTGGAGCAGAGACTGGTCCCTTTACCCTTGAGATGTGCGTCCATCCCCTTCGGACAGCCATTTCTGTGGTTAGCAGAATCTGAAAGGGACCTTCCCACTTTGGGATTAACGGTTGCTCTTTCCAGGTCTTGATTCAAACCTAGTCTCCAGGTTGGAATTTATGGATTTTAAAGTCAACGAGTGTAGTCTGAGGGAGGTATCCTTTCTTTTCTTATTTCTTCTAAAGTGCTGGTTACAGTTTGTACATATTTCCTTACACTTTTTTCTCCTTCTTCATACGTCCCGATGTTAGCCAAGGTGGTTAAAAAGGGTAAACCAAATATCATCTCATAGGGAGAAACCCCTATGTCTGCCCTAGGTCTCATTCTTACTCTCATTAAAGCTAGGGGAAGACACTTCAGCCAATTCATCTTTGTTTCTTCTGCTAATTTTTTGAGGGCTAACTTTAACGTCTGGTTCATCCTCTCAACCCTTCCAGAGCTTTGTGGTCTCCAGGGGGTATGGAGTCTCCATGCAACATTTAAAGCATTTGTTATTTGGTGTAAAACTTTTGCAGTAAAATATGAACCTCTATCCAAGTCAATGGCGTTTATTATTCCATACCTTGGTATAATTTGTTCCAACAAGATTTTGCTAATTAATTCTGCTGTTGCATTTGTAGTCTGATATGCCTCAAGCCAGTGAGTTAAACGATCTATTATAACTAGCAGATATTTAAACCTTTGTAGTTAGGGTAATTATGTGAAATCTATTTATATGTTTTGGAAGGACCTTTTAGCCAATTCCCTTCCTCCTTGTTGCAATCTTCGCATTACTTTCTTATTTATTCATTGACAAACCATACACTCTTGAGTTACAGTTTTAGGCATTTCAAACACTCCAGTACAGACATATGTTCTCATGAAATGATCATGAACAGCCTGAGTTCCCCAATGAATTGAGGCATGTAGGTTTTCTAATACTTTCCTGATGAATGCTTTATTTAACACTTGCCTTCCATCAGACATTCTCTATTTGCCTTTTCCATTTTTAATAGCGCCATGTTTTTGCAATTCCTCCTGCTCTTTTTCGCTAAACATGGGAATCTCCTCATCTCTTTTGTCCCCATCATCTTTGTCTTCTAGTTCTACTAACTGGAGGGCCTTCTCAATGTCTTCCAAAGCATCTTTCTTAGCTATCTGGTCTGCTAGGTAATTCCCTTTTATTTCCATTGAGTTACCTTTTTGATGTCCTTTCACATGGAACACTGTTACTTCCGGAGGTCCTTTTAAGGCCTCTAACACTGCTTTAATCAAACCTTCATGAATTAAGGTTTGTCCTTTTGAATTCACAAATCCTCTTTCCCTCCAAATTTTTCCAAAAGTGTGTGCCACTCCATAAGCGTATTTAGAGTTTGTATAAATGGTTCCAACTCTTATGGCTGAGCCATTCTAGTCCCCTTAACAGAGCATATATTTCACAATATTCTACAGACCAGTTAGCAGGGAATTTTCCTTTTTCTATAACTGCCATATTTTGTCCATTAGTAATTGCATATTCAGACATTAGTTTTCCATCTATGACCCTTTATGAGCATTCTATAGAGAATTTCCCCTTCGGCTAATGTGTGTTCTAAAAGACCCTCTCTCACATTTGTCTGTAGATCAATGGTTTTGAGACTCCAGTGTTCTAATTCTTCTTCTGGTTCTCCATACAAAACCTGCGCTGGATTTTGGACTCTTGTGGTGCCCAAATCTAGATTTCCACTATTATTTAAAATTAATTCATATTTTAAGAGTCTACTGTCATGGCACGTGTTCTGGGTCTCAGGGAGAATCCAGCTAGCTCTGTCCCTGAGAGGGATCCAGAGGATCCGGACAGTTAAGTGTCAGTGGGGGTCAGGTGCAATGGCTGTCGCCTCAGACACATGCCCCAGCACTGCTTACCTCTGGCAGTCACCCTCAGGGTGAGGGGCCAGAAGTGTCCAAGGATTCTTTGGCTGTCCAAGAAGATGGTTAGTCCACTGTCCTCCTGAGCTACTGGCTCGCTGACTGGGTGTTGAGGTAAGAGGTGAAAGAATGACTTCACTCCAGCTATGTTTCTTAGGTTAAGCCGGTTTATTCCAGGAGTTGGAATAGACCAAACAGCAAGAAGGTAGCCTGGGTGAAGTCCCAAACAAGGCAGGAACATCACTTTTATAACAGGGGACAAACAACCGGGAGGGGTTTGGGAACAGAGCCAGTGGAGGGAAGCGGGAGGAGTCTGGAGGGGAGTGGAAGAAGGAACATCCCATGGAAAGTGCCAGGGTGGTAGGGTGATCTGGGATTGACTCAAGTGAAGGAGGGGACAGGATGGCTGACAAATAATGGGAGAATTTAGTGGAACAGGGGGAGGGGGTTAAAAGGTGAAAATATGGGGGCCTGGGAGCCATATTGATAGCCTGGCATAATTTTAAAAGCTTATTAAACATTACAGACCAGTATACAAACAGTGCAGACCACAAAAAGAAGGGAATACAAATACTGAAACATAACCTAAAACACCCACCATAACATCTCCCCCTTTTCTTTTAAATAAAAAGAGAGGAAGGCTTCAAGGTTCTGGGGAGAGATCCAGGTCAGAGGCTCCTTCATTTTCACTTTCCTCTTCGCATTCCTCTTCTTCACCATCTTCTTCACCCTGACCTGGATCCTCCATTACATAGGGGTGAATATCAAGGACAATACTGGAGGGGGCTACTAGGGGAGGAGGAGATGTTGCGAGGAGTTTAAAACAACATGCTTTTATCATAAAAAATAATAGCACAACTACATGGATAACAATGACGGATATAATGGAATGTAAAATTGATGAGTCTCACCCCAACAGTCCCTATCCTTTGGTGACATTTTGCCACCAGATCGCATGGCTGTCATTTGATCCACAGCGACGTGGATGTCCCTCTTTTTCATCGTCAGATTTAGACAGCAAAGTCCCTAAAACTCTGTGCAGTCATAATTATGGAGTAACAACAGAAAATCAATGGCTGCCCAACTTTGGAGGGTAGCTTGTCTGGTTATTTCCTCATCAGCGAGGAGGTGCTAATAGCATTGACATCAAATTAGCCTGCTTCACAACCCAGCATTTGAGGTGTCCCAATTCCCTGAGCGCAATTCCCTGGGCACTTTAGCAGCTGCTACACAGGGTGAAAATACTGAGACAGCCACTCTTTTAGATCCAGCCCAATGGAAAATTTCAGAATCGCAGTGTTCATCCAATTGCTTTACACTGTTGGTATCATGTATAACTTTGGAGGTTGAATTAGTAACTTTGGAGTTCCAATCCGCAGTTTCAGTTTGATTAGGTATGAACAGGGACAACAAGCCAATTGTGCAAGGCCCTCCGAGCAGGTGAGATGGGATGCCTCCCCATGCACAGTCCCAGTCCCCACAGATCAAGAACTTGCCCTTGTCAAGAGCTCAGGGGTAGTCGTCCATGGTGGAGTTGACCTTCACGTGTGTGATGTTATTGCAGCATCTGGCCCCCTGGTATGCATTTTTGTTCTTTCTAACCTAGTGGTATGAGTTCCTGTATTAGGGCTCATACATGAATTGCACACAGAATTCTGCCTGTGACGAACCCAGGACCTGAAGCTCATGTGGCTTGGATGACCAGGTTGGGAAGTCCTGTGTCCACAGCTTCCATAGTGAGAAGGGGTTGGTTACAGGGGTCTTCACTTTGGTTGCCAAGCCTGCATACCGGTAGGTAGGTGTGGAATAATAAACACCATTGACTCAGGTAGAGGTTCACATTTTACGGCAAGTTTTACACCAAATAACAAATGCTTTAAATGTTGCATGGAGACTCTGTGGAGATGACAAAGCTCTGGAAGGGTTGAAAGGATGAACCAGACGTCCAATATAGTCCTCACAAAATTAACAGAAGATACAAAGATGAATTGGCTGAAGGGTCTTCCCCTAGCTTTAATGAGAGTAAGAACAAGACCTAGGGCAGACACAGGGGATTTCTCCCTATGAGAGGATATTTGTTTTACCCTTTTTAACCACCTTGGATAACATTGGGACGTATGAGGAAGGAGAAAAAAGTGTAAGGAAATATGTACAAACTGTAACCAGCACTTCAGAAGAAGCCTAACACTATTAGTCTGGCTTGTCGCGTGGGACCGGAGCCTACTTCGGGTCTCCACTTTCAGTAGTTTTCTTTCGTTAATAAACAAGTTGGCTTTTTAAAAAAGGCTTGGCCTCGTTTACAACACCAGGCCACCCAGAACTCGGCCCGAAGCAGAGAGCTTGGTCCTGGCGGGTCCTGGGCAAAGGCAGTGGCTCCAGCCTAGGGCAGCCACAGGTTGCCCAGGGCCACCTGTTTCACTTTTATCAGATTATTATTTACCAAATTTGCCTTGTAGAATGAAAGAGAGTGAAAATAATACAATGAAATAAATAAATAAATAATACAATGAAAAAAAAAAAACTTGGGGGGAAAATTGCAGAAGAAAATGAGGTATTGCCATGGACTGGAAACAATCATTTTGGTTTTGTCCTGGGGGGACTTTATGATGCTTGTATCCCCAGGCATCTGTTCGATTTAAGCTGGATGTTAAGTTTTGCACTTTTAAGTCTGGCTCAGAGAGCAAAAAGGGGGAAAGAAGAGCACAGTTTGTTTTCAGAAACTGCACTCATTCCCTCACTGTTGCGGTGAGGGTGGCCGCCACAAACCTTTTGGGTTCAGGATTTATGTAGCAAAATAAAAGGAGCAGGAATGGCAGAGTTGCCCAAGAACAAAACAATTTAAATGAAACAAAATTGGGATGATGCCCATAAACTGAGCACAGTATAGGGATGAACTCCATAGACCATAAACAAGGGGAGAATAACCACATATACACTTGGGCGTAGAACCTTCTGGAAACATAACCATACAGGAACAACAGGTAACCAGTAGGGAAGTAGAACTTGGCCTGCTTTAACAAAACAAGACTATGGACTATGGGAGGAACTCTCAGGCTTTTTTCCCAGGGCTTGAAGTTAATGCCTGGGTCTTTCAAGGTGAAGTCTGTCTGACTCTTGAGTCCTAGCCAGGCCCACTCCCATACTAAACGTCTTGCTCCAGACTTCTTGTCTATAGCACAGACAGACCATGAATGAGAGCTCTCCTTTGCTTTTTAGTTAGTTTTTTAGGTAGCTGTGGCAGAGAAGTTCTCTGGATTGGAGGGTTTTTTCTTTTATGTTGGAACTTTTCAAACCTGCTCTGGACCAAACTCCCAGAAAAACACCAGGAGCTCACCCCTGTGGCCCACTGAGACCTATGTCTCAGCACTTTCCAGCGCAGGGATAACTGGTAAGAGCCTGAGAGAACCAAGGTACACTCCACAAAAAGGACTTTTCTGAATTTACCATCTCTTCAAACAGCAAGAGGTTTTATTGTTAAATATTATTCAAATTTATTATGTTTGTGAATACTTTAAGTAAACAGTTTTGTCCACTTTTCTCCAAGGAAATATTTTCCCGAACCAGTTGAGAGAGAGCTTGAATTTGCTTTCTGGAAGGACCCCATTCAGAAGTTTCTTCCTAAATTTGCCCTATACCAAGACAAATACATTTATAAACTAGCGATTTTAGGCAGCGCTAAACCCACCATAGCTTTGTTTCACACTTGACATAATTCCCCACTGCCAGCACCTGTTTATTAATTTCCTTTAGGAAATCACAGCAGAAGCACAGTCCAGCAATGCGGGCACTTGCCTGAAGGCATATGGCTATTAGCCAGCATTTTCTGCATGAGGAATGGGGAAGAGGAGGAAGATGTCATTTGTGAGGAACTTCACGACAATGAACACCAGAATTACCGGTCCAGGTGTTGTGGTGGTGTAGCAAATAGAGAATAACTTAATGAGGAAAGCCAGAGCAAATCAAGGCATTTTCAGCTAATACAGTTTACACAAAAGGATGATAAATAAAAATCAAAGTCCTTATGCTTTCTTTTTTTCTCCCAACTTTCTTTTTTTTCTCCCAACACTCCCTGGGGAAATTTTTGGAGATATTTCAGGATAATGAATCCAGGCTAATTCAGGGTTGTTCCTGTGGTTGGGAGAATCTACTGAAATCTTTGGCAAGTAAAATTTATATGGCCTTCTGGTAGATGGAATGAAAAGAAGTATTAAAACCCAGCTAGCAAGACCAGGATCTTCCTTTCTGTCAGTCTCTAGGCAGCAGAGACAAACTGCAAAAACCCAAGCAGGGTTTTCACTCAGTGGGCCCTGCAAAATGTGTCCACGTGAGAGGCTCCTTTGAGTCCCATGTGGTTGGTGGCATCCATCAAGTCAATCAATAGAGAATGTGAGATGACTCACAGAAGCAGATAAAGGTGCCCATTTTAGGATGAAATTAAATTTTCCTGCAGCTTACTTGCCTGTTGTCCACGTTGTGGGTGGCTCTACAGGCAGATCTGCCAGTCTGTCTCACTAGGGAGACTCCTGGGTTACTCCCCAAGGAGCTGCCCTAAATTTCTTTGTGGAGGGGGCAGCCGAAAGCTTTGCTGAGCAGAGACTACCCAGCAAGTGTAGTCTGACTGCAGCATCCAGCAGAAGCAAGGTAGGAGGAAACTTGGGCCCAAGTTGGCTGAACAGCAGCACTTTCTAGCACTTTCAGCCTCAGTCCCTTAATTCAGGGATTGAGCCTGTGTCAGAGAGAACGAACTCCCTAATCAGCACTCTCTTATCAACCGAGAAGCTTCTCACAGCCTTGTGGGACCCTGCCAGGTGTGAAGGCTGAACCTTCACAGTCTAGGATGAACCTTTACACTGCTAAATTTAAAACTGTGTTCAAATAAAGAGTGTATAGATACAGCAATCACCTGTACGAAGCCCTCTAGAGATTTTTGTTAAAGCTGTATTCAGGTTTATAGCTAAATGGCATGGGGCTAATAGCTCCTTGCACTTCAACATTCTATTAATAGATGTCATATTTATCTAAGTGTTCTTTATTGCCTGCACTGATATAGAAATAAAGCAATTCAAATGCATCAAAAAGACGTAATTTTTTCTTTCCCTCATGTGATAGTCAAGGAACTGAGACACCAAGGGTGACAAGGCAGAAGAACTTTGATGGAGAAAAAGATGTGCAAAGACTGCTCTCCCATCTCTTCTGTCCATTTGCACAAAGAAAACCTAGTGTTTTAGGTTTCCTGCAAATATTCTTCTATTCCTCTTTACTATAGAAGACTAAGCATATTTAATGTTCTCCTTTAGAAATGCAAAGATAATAGATTTTAAATTAATTAATGCGGTATACCATCAATCAAGTTTTCTTGAAAAGCTTTTATTTAAATAGAAAAGTCTATTTGATTTTGCTGTACTTTTTAAATTAAGCAATTAGTTCAAATGTCTTTAATAGATGAATATATTGCCCATGAAACAATTAGATCTTGAGCAACCTTCAACTCTGGAGATTTTCCTCAACTCTCAGGACATGAATATTAAACTACTTCACAAAATATCCAAAAGGTTGATGTTTCAAGTACAAGTCAGAGATATTTTAATGAGAACTTTAAAATACTTTGAGCTAAATTACCTTAAATTTCTAAATCATTATTAAATGTTCATAAGCACAGTCATTACATTTTTACTGCATCTTATTCCCTGAAAAAAAAAAAGGAGAAAAGCAGAGAACCACAGGCCAGCCTGCAGCTCCTGAAAATCAAGTGTGTCCTACACATGCTGAATTAAAGAGCTGGGATACTGCTAAAAATTAAAAAGTTTCATCACAAAGAATGTTTTTAACCCATAGCATCAGATGCTTATTGTAAAAAAAAAAAAAAAAGCCTCATAGTCTGATGAGTTTGTTATCCTGGACAACATCCAGTAAATGGGTTTCAGTGTGCATGTGAGAGAGAAAGGGCTGTAAATTTTCATTGTGATTCCTAACCAAAAATTCCTTTTTTGTTCCTTTTTTGTCTGCTTGTTTGTTTGAATTTTAATACTTCACTGAACAACACCAAACCTGTTGTGTCACCTTTGTCTGCAAAAAGATGAAGGAGCAGATGGAGTGGTTTGTCTGTTTTAAATCCATCACTGCAAAACCTCTGATCTAGCTATCAGCACGGTAATAAGCAAACTACCAGATGTAAGGAAAGGCAGCCTGATACACAGACTCACAGAGATATAAAAGCCTCTTCCAAGATCTCAGCCGAAGTATTAGGAAAAATAAAACAGCGAAAGTCATGAATATAATAAACATTGTGCTGCAGAGCACAACAGGAGCAGCACCCCACAGAACCCTCTCTCTCCACCTCTGCAGAGTGTGATTTGTTCTGTGCTTGACTCTCTGGGAAGGGCAGCCCTTTCAGGTACAGTTCTTTATCCTGCATGTTAGAGAGACCTTTGGTTTGGGGACTTCAATTTGCAAGAGCAAATTGTGCTAAATAACATTTAATGGAGAAAAGTAATTCTTCTGATGAAAACCATCAGTGATAGCCACTGAGATTCAAACAGAGAAAACCACAAATTGCTGCTTTCATCTCATTGGTGTCTGCTGTTTAATTTTAAATGCACTTCTGTGTTTGGGATAAAACTGACACTGATTTCCCAAGGTGAGCACTCAGTGCTGCCTTCTCCCAGTTTATCTCACTTATTGATGAGTGAATTTCTCTTACAAATGCTCTTGTGTGCTTGCTGCTACAGGTTACAGTGCTTCTTGCATTAACTTCCAGAAAAGAAAAATCACATAAAGAAAGTGACATAGTACCGGAGTCCTGGCTAGCTGTCCCCATGGCACCAAACCAAGAGTGGGGAACAGCTCCTGATCTGCATGTCAGGAGCTGACCCTTAGAGCTGCTGCTCTACAGCACTTCCCAGCTGTCAGTGCAAGGACGAGGTAAAAGACTCAGAAGGATGCTCTCAGTTTGTGTTCCAGGGAAAAGTTTACTCCTCGAAAATTACACATTAAAAACCCCAGAGCACCTCTGTGCACGGGATGTTCTCTGGGTTGATTCAAGGGGAGGGTGAAATTCTTTGACCAATGGGGAATCACTGAGGGAGGAGTAAATAGAGGGGATTACAATTGAGGCACCAGTAAGGGAATACAGCGGGAGGGAACAGCTCACATAAACCAAGGGGATATCAAATTACAGGGGAGTGACAGGGAATTTTCTGGAAGAAGGGGCTAGTGCAAGAGAGGATTGACAAGCCACTGGGAGGGGAGACAGGGAACTTTCTGGGTAAAGGGGCAGGGTTTACAATGATGGATAGGGAAGGCACCGGAATAAGGGGTTGGGTTACAATGATAGGCAGCGTAGGGGTGGATACAACTTAGGGTGAAACCAGCAACATAAGGAGGTAGTACTTAACAACACTTAACACTTAACAATACATTGTATTGAACCAAATACAAGGAACAAAAACACACCGCAACAAAAAAGGGCAATTTTTAATTATAACTTTGTGAGTATTTTTTTCACCATTTGTACCAAGGTTTATTGTAGCCACACTTTACTGTTAGTGACCAAACCCAAAATTACTAGAAGATTTGCAGTTCTGACATGCTGTAGTTCCCTGTAATGCCCAGAAGCTCATCCTTATCTCTTTTCCATGTGTATTTCTGCAATGTCAGGGTTTTTTTTTATAAACGGCTTTTTTTTTTGCAATGCAAATACAGAGATGTCCCACATCCTTGCTGCAAATTATTACCTGCTATGTATTGTGCTTATGAATAATTCCAGCTTACCTTGCCCTGGTATTTTTCACTTCTAGAACAAATTTGGGACAAATATAAAACAAACTTTCCATTATAAATTCAGTTATATTTATTGATAAACCTCAGTCTCCTGTGAAAGTGGGATCGTAAGTGTATCATTCTCTCACAGGATGGTGAGAGATAACCTTTTTTTTTTTTAAAGCACAAGTACCCTGTTTCACTGAATCAATACATGTTACAACTGTTTCTATTCCTGTGCTTTGATGGAGTTTTATGTCTCATATCTAATGACCGTGTGTCATTGTTGGGAACGGCGGATGCAGCAAGAAAGTTGCTGTCCAGAAATAAAAAATAAAGGGAAAATAATATTTTTCTTGGATATGCTGTGCATCTTCGGAATTCAGTACTGGACAGAACAGGCAAAAAGAAAGGACAAAAGAAGAACAGGATTATCACATGTATTATATATTTTCACTACTTTATTTAGCTTATGGCTAAGCAGCAGAAAAACACAGGCTAAAGCACTGTTCATTTTCCCATCCTGGAAGAGATTTTTTTTTTCTTTTCTCCAGAAACAGAGGATTTATTGGATAGCTGTGTTTCATTTCTTATAGGGTACTTTGCTTTTATTTGTGTTTAATTTCTTATAGGGTACTTTGTTTTTATTTATGAAAAGCATGGGGAGCTGCCGCAGCTAACATGATGCTGAGAGTAGGAACAGGGAAACCATACAGCTGGCAACAGTGGAAATGCATGGGCTGTAGCTGTGCGAGTTTTTTGTATCAGGTGCACTTGTTTGCAGCATGGAAGCTACCCAATAAAACTACTGAATCCTCAAAAGAGAGAAGATTTTTTTCTTCCTCTATATCATTCTTCTAATAAACAGTATGGAGTGCTGCTGTATTCCAGTGGGATAGTCAGAGCAATTTAAATATGGCTTAAAGGCTACATTTACTTTACTTAAGTACTTAAGTATTTACATTACTTCCTATAAAGTCAAGGGGAAAGCTTTAGGATAAGATTATATTATTAGTTCTAGTTATCTTTTAAAGAAATTTGCTTTGTTTATGGTTACTAGAGAACATTAGCACACCAGACACCTAAAATTTGTAAAGTCAAGCAGCATGGACCATGAACATT
>VWYI01002181.1:0-25998 GCA_013399455.1 Anthoscopus minutus
TGTATTTAAATAAGTTGGTACTGTGGCTTGATTTTTTTTTTGTCCTCTCCCTAAACACCCTGGTTGTCTACATTCTCACCCAAGTTTCGTTTTCTGAAGCTTCTGAAGGTATGAGGCCATAGGGAGGCCCTGGAGTAAAAATAAGGTACTTGGAGTACATATTTAATTGTGGCCAATGAGTGTACATTTTTAGACCATTTTAGACATTTAGAGCAAAGCATTCTTTTTGTCTGTATAGCATTTTTGTCACTCACTCCTGTTGATAAACTGTTTATTTGGACAGGGCAAAGAAGACTCATTATTGTGTATGTTAGTGCTTAGATTACACTCCAAACATGAGCAAGGCTTTATAAAATAAAGCACTTTGATGACTCACTAGGTAAATCCTTTGTTCTTGTGTTTCACCTGTGGTTTTGATTGCTTACAGATGAATTTTGGATGTTAAATGCCTGTATCACAAAGGAAAAAAAAAAAAGAAAAAATTTAAACTTGAAGTTTTTCACTAGATTTTAACATGCTTCTTCCATGCTTACTTTAAGGGGCTTGAAACATTTCATCTCTGGGATTTTGTGGTGAGACTGGCTCTGAGAGCAAATACTGAGGTTTGCAATTGGCAAATCTGTGGACTAAACCCTAGTATTAATAACAAAACAGGAAGATCATCCACAATATTTAATTGATAGAAGGATTGACAGAACTTTGCTAGCTATGATCTTATACTAAACCAATTATTTTAAAAGTATTTGGGAATAGTACTTTCATGGGAAGGAGGGCAGGATTTCTATTCCAGAATTTCAAGACTTTGATTGTTGGGGCTTTCAGTGCATGATAAAGCCTGTGCTGCACATTGTGGGTAATGGCAGAAAAGTATCTTTTTGTCTTTATTCTTACTTAACTTTTAATTCTTTTAATACATTGGTCACTTTGGGCTTTTTTCAGTTTATTGCGCAGATGTAGCAAAACAATATTTTCAGCGGTATTACCTGTAAAATACATGTCTGAATTAATGATAAAGTAGATATGCCCCAAAGACAAAGTGGCTGAGGAGAAATTCTATTAAAAGTAGGTGAAATGATTGAGACTGGAGAGATTTAGCTTCTTAATTACTCGCTTAATGATGTCTCTAATTTAAGTTTGCAGTTCACACAGCTGCTCCAGTTCAGTGTGAACATGGTGCTCCAGGAATGCTGCTCAAGTTACACAGACCATTAGCCAGGGTGGGCAGCAGGCAGCTGCAGGACCCTGTCTTTAGCAGAAGTGTGTCTATGGCACTGTGCAAGAAAAAGTTCTCTTTCGTGAAGGCAGTGATATTCCATGTAGGACATCCAGCTGGCTTGTTAATGCAAGGACTGCAACAAAAGAAATAATCAAATTAAAAATTCTTGGAAACAGTGATTTTCTATGTCAACTATATAATATAAATATAACTATATAATCGAAATGAATTTCCAGTTCCCTCTCTTGTGCACACTTCTTTTCCAAAGTATTACTAGTTAGCAAGTCCCTACATCAAGTGGGACACTTACATTCTGATGGTCTCAAAGCCTGCCTTTATCCGATGTCTGCTCTCTATATGTGCAGTCCATTTGGTTTCTCTCAAACTCGTATATTTAATGGGGAAAAAAATACAAAAATAGAGAGCTGTTAACTTCAAGGAGAAATCTGTTTCATCTCTGTCTGTCCTGATTTCTCTACAGCAGGAATTGTTTCTGCAGTCAGCATGTCCCTTACAATGCCAAGTGACAAAAGCCTTTTATGTGAGATGAAATCATTAACAATTGCTTTATTAAAACTGTTAAAAAGCAAGTCTGGAGAGGACTTGAGATAGCTATAGTCTGTCCCAGAGCAGTTCAGCTGTAAATAAACATTGGTGAAAATTGAGTTCATATTTCCCAAGAAGGGTATTTTCATTACTTCCGTGTGCTGTCCCTTCCCATGCCTCACTAGCTCTATCATTACAAAGATTTTTTTTCTAAAGTCTTACCTGACTACATTACTACACTTTAAGCTCATTAATATTTGTTCTATCTACAGTGGACCCCAAGAGCAGTTTATTCTCTTCCAGTTTCTCTTAATGTGATCCTGTCTCTATGTACTGAACAATGTAAATATTAGCTTTCGCACATATTAAATTGAATATTCCCTCTTTTATTTAACAAAATTATCAGAGTGGTTTGAGCAAGACAGAACAGCCTATTCCGTTTTCTGTAATGCCTAATTTTTTAAAAAGTGTTTAAATGGTGAATCTTGACTTTGTTTTGAGAATTTCCTAGCCATTCATTTACCATCTAATAAAAAAACTGTCTTAATTGCTATTTGCACAAAATGCAGTTTCAAAATGAGCACAGCTAATCCTTGGCTGTAGTTGTTGCTATAACTGCAATAAAATACTGCTTTTCTTTTTTCACAAAGTAAACAATATCATGATCTTAGCTTTTCTTATTGTATTCCCTATTCACAGCTTCCTGTCTCATCTCCATTAGTGAAAATCAAATAAAATAATTATTTGGCTATATGTATTAAGATACAAAAAAATACTTCTTGCAAGGTGGCATAAATTAATTCTTACCCAGTACTCTGAATATTTGTAGGCATTTTAGTTATTGCCCAACATGCTAGGAGCTTATAAAAAGCTTCTACTTTTTTCCAACTTGATCTGATTCATTCATAGTGACTCATTTTATTTAGCAATGTGTGTCCTATTGGAATAAATGGTGTTTGTGTAAGAACCTTGTGTTTTGAAGAGGTTTAGCATTTCCACACAAGCCTGGACAGTAATTTACCTCATTATAATAATTCTGATATTTCACCTTGCCCAAGGCCAAAGCACTCTACTTTCTTTTCCATTTTATGTATTTTTAAGTGGATGCATAAAGCTATTTAGTTACAAGAATATCTCAGTCACTCTAATGTCTGGAGTGCATGTGTGGTACCAAGGCAGAGAGGGGCTGGTTCCAGTGGCTGGGCTGACAACAGTTCCAGTTTGTCTTCTATCACCTGAGGATAACAGGGTCATCTTTGATTCTGGTTAAGAGGAAATCCTCTGTTCCTGGCATGAGCCTATTTATCCCAGCACCTTGGATTTGAGTGATGCATAAGAATCATTTCTGCCAAATAGTTACTAGTGCCTACTTTAACCAGGCACATAATGCTAAATTGACCTTCACACTCTGGATCAGGGCCCTATCTTCTTTCACACTGTGGAACTGCATAACAAAACAAAATATTTTCTGCCTTGGAAGTCTTTACTCTTTTCTCTTAGTTCAGAAGTAAGTCTTAGACAGAAATTTATTTGTACATCAGCTGCACCAAGGACTTTGTATTTAAGGCATTAAAAGATCAAACTGTACTGTGCAATGATGATTGCCTCTTCATAGAGTAGAATGGAAAGAACCTGCTTTTATTTAAGCAGCGATGTGCATGCTAGCCTGCTTAGTATTGCTCTGCTGCTTCAGTCAGCAAAGATCTATGTGGAAGGAGTTACGGTGTTTTATCTGATTACACTGTGAAGTGCTCTGGAGCAGAAGTTTGCAAGTCGTGCTTCACATGCTACAGGCTGCAGCATCTCTGTGCTGGGCTGCTCTTTCACCCCAAGATGCAGGAGGGTGGGATGGCACTGAGTCTATTGAAAGAGAGAACGCTGAGTGCATTTATGGCCTTGAAACTGGACCCAGCAGTACAATGGTGCTTTTGGAGGTCCTGGTCTAGAGGGAGAAAAATGTGCTTTCTGTATAATGCAGTGACTAGACACAGCCAGCACTGCCTCATCCAAGTCCTGCTCATCAAACCTGATTTTCTTTTGTGGCAACATAACCCAGCTGGTTGATCAAGGGGAGCCAGCTGATACAATAAGGTTTTTGGATTTCAGTAAAGCTTTCAGTGCTGTTTCTCACAGTGTCCAGCTCACAGCTGGTAAACACATTGTGTGGTGGGTGAGCAGCTGGCTCACGGGTCGGGCACAAAGGGTTAGGGTGAATGGAGTGACATCAGACTGGTGACCTGTCACTAGTGGGGTTCCACAGATTTCAGTAACAAGGGTTTAGGGTAAGAGGAGAGCACAAACCAAAAACCTTTCCTGAAGTGGCAAGGAAGAGATAGTACTGAGGCCAGTAAAGAGATGAGAATAAGAAACAAAATACAAAGAAGCAGTGCAGAGCATACTCCCTGGGTTTGGAATTATCTGTATCTGCTCTGAGGTCAAGGAGAACAACCCCACATGGGAGCGGAGAAAAATCTCAGACCATAAAGATTATAGTGCAAAAGGAAAGGCATAAATTACTATGTTGACAACACCATAAAAGCATTTTACAATAATTACCTTCTCACCTAAAATAATGGGAAGAGTGCTATAGTATAAGATTGGAAGTAGAGCAGTAGAGCGAGTCAGAGAGAACAGAGCAGCCTAGAAAGAGGATGGTAGCGGCCCTAAAAAAAACCTAAACCCACAGCATATTTAAAAGCAGTGCAGTAAAAGTTCAAGAAGATACCCCTACAACATTATTAAACTGCTGAACTTGGGTCTTATGGTAGTATGCTGATGCAGAAAAGACTGAGCAGGAAAATGGTTACATGGAACATTTCCATCATCTAATTAAGCTTTTACTGTGACCCAAACCAGTCTGTAGAAACACTTTGCTTGGATGGGATATTCTTGGGACAGAGACATTTCCTCATTCTCTGTGCAGCCTGTATCTCCCACTGCCTTAACTCAGTCTCTTCATCAGACACAGTCCCCACAAACACCTTGTGGCTTCATTCAGGGTACTGAATTGTGTGGCCTAACACAATTGTTTTCATGGGCATATTTAGGCAAGGGAGAGCTGATAGAGGAATAGTGTCTTCAGATGAGAAGATGGGTGTGGAAAGGCTGTCATTCTCTTAAGGTCCAGCCAGAATCAGCTCTTTCTACTCAAGTATTGGGAGTAAGCTTTGAACCCTCAGTTCAGCCTTTAAGTTAGCAAATAGGGCACTAAATTGCCTTCTTGGGGAAGGTGTATCATGTGTCTCATTAGTTTATTGGATGATGCTGGTGCAGTGGAAGAGCAGATTGCAGCTCATATCCTAGAAGTCACCTGGTCTGATACATACATAGCAGTTGAAGGCTCATGCTTTAAATTCATGGCAAGAGTTAGAATACAAATGTTTTAAATAAAAAATGCTTTCACAAAATGGGGTTTTGTACTTAAAAACATCCAGAGAGGAGCTGCTGTCATGTATTTTATTGTTCTGGTGAAGAGGGCTCATTTTCCACACCCTCTCCAAAGGCACGGTGCCTTACATGACCACTGAGCAACTGTATATCTACTACCAAGATTATTACTGAAACAGCATTTGTTGGATACTTGACAAATATGGCTTCACAGAAGAGAAAGAATTTGCAGAGCTGGTGTTACTAGTCAAATTCCATTCCATACTAAAACTACAAAATAAGTTATTTCAAACAGGTGAGAAGCAAAGCAGATTGTGCCCTAGTAAGGACAGGTATACATCCCTAATTTAGAGCAAGAGGGTGGGAAACATTACACAGTTAACCATGGCCAGCCACAGTTACCCAGAAGGTGAAGGCTGAAGATGATCTTCAAACAGCCAGGCTTTATGCTGTTAAATGCTTTATAGATCAAAATTATCAGCTTAAATTAATCCATGCTTTATAGGCAGACAGTGTGAAAAATGCAGCTGGGACATAATAGGATCAGAGTAACCAAAGTCAGGGAATAAATGAGTTGCACAAACTGTGAGTAGAACAGAAACCCTGCTGTGACCCTGCTCAGAGAGAATTGTGCATGCTGGACCTCGTGGGCACCAGGGCAGGCATAGCTTTAGTGAGGCAGCCACAGCCCACATAAATACAGAGGCTGTGTCTGGGAGAAAGGAGTGATTGGAAAGAAAGCCTGCATACTCAAACTTGTGATGTTTCCAAGCATACGTTCTGTCATTACATTCAACAGCTAAAGAAGAGAGTGCATAAAAGTGTTAGAGGACTTGCCAGCTCCTAGAAAACATGTACAACAGGCCAAGCATAACCACGGGGCTACATTTCACCATTTCTCCTGAAGATAAAAGGTGGAAAAGTACCGATAGTTCAAAGAAGCCAGGCAAGGATCGCATACTAATGCATTTCCAGACCTTTTCAGGATTTTTTGACCAATGTTTGGGTTTATGTCTTCAATATAAGACAGATACTGCCATGAAGTCTCAGCAAGGAAATTAGTTTTAGATGTTAACAGCCAAACTGTTTCTAATTCTAATTGCTGCTTTTTGCAAAACAAAGTAATTTTAAACAGACCTCCTGTGTAGCTTAATGCGGTTTTTAAGCAAGCTGCTCACAAAACCTGCTTTAGCTCCCTCTTGTTTATTCCACAAATGAAAATGTTACCTTCTAGACTAATTCACAGCGTGGAGTGCGCTGCTCTGGTTTTTAATCAGAATAATAGAAAATCGTCTCATCAACTTACTTTGCACTGCCCCCTGCGCTGTGTAGTCACAATCTGGTTTGGCTTTAGCTATCAGTTTCCTATAGCAAAGATTACCATGGTAAAAAGCAAGTTGTACTATTTCTGAAGTTCACTCTGTCAAGCACATGTTATTCCTTCAAACCATTATTCAGTTTGGAACACATTCAACACATCAAAAGAAATCCAGAAGCATTTCAAATATTTTCTAACTTACAAATAACTTTGAGTTGGAAATTATAACTTGATCCAAAGCCCAGCAAAATCTCAGCCTAAATTCAATAGTTATTGAACCAGGTTCTTCATAACCTTTTCATCATCCATGACTCATGCAAATTAGTCCCTGTGGAACTAAAAGGTGTTACTGTTTTAACAGTGACAGCATAAACTCGTATTTCCAGTCTTTCCTACCATGGATCTAAGTACATCTCAGTAAAAGTACTTTTGTTGTTAGCCCATATTCCAGTATTTCCTTATGATGCTTATTGAAGTTACTCTGCTTTATACCAGCATAAGACATATGACTGTTCTTGTGCTAAAATCTCTACAGCAAAACTGCAGCTTTGAATGGAGAGTCAAACTTCTCACCAAAAGGTTTACTGAGTGTAACTACATTGAGTATAATGAGTTGGCAAGACAGATGTTTGAGCAGACCTCCTGAACAGAATCTTCAGTCCCATTTGCCTAATGCTCCTGTAGTACTTAACAGCCAGCTCAAACATCCTTTCAACTGTCAAATAAATTCCCACAGACCAGATGAGAGCAGAACAAATCCAGCTCCAGCACGCACACAGAATATGTGCTAGTTTTCCTACAGTGTAATTAGTACCATGCAGCTGCTCTATGCAACAGGAGAACTCTCTGCCCTAAGCAAGGGAAAGGAAAGCAAGCTCACACTATATGTTAGACCTTCTCAATTCCAAGAGATACTTAAATAGGTAATTTAAAACATAGGCATGACCATTTCAACTCTAAGTTGACTGAAATGGTGTGGTAAGATGATGCTCTTCAGCTTCAGTTGCTACAAAACCTTCCATGAGGAATAAGACATGACAGAAGCTTGGTTTACAGCCAGACACAAAAGCTTTAATGAAATAAAAACATGGAAGCAATATTTCCTTCACAAATACGTATGAACCAATTTTTCTCAAAACCTTTTCAATACTATTCATTCTTAATTGAGAAAGAAATACCACAAAATCAACTCAAAGTAGTTTTATTGGAAAAAAACTTTGGAGACCAGTTTAAGTCCTAATAATGCACATGTCAGTTTGCACCACTGAAGAATCTATTCCTTTGATGAGTATCTTGTCTGTAATGTAGACCTTTATCAAAGCACTCCTCCTCCAAGTTCCAACACTGCTAGATATGGAAGAACCTGCCCAGATGTTCTGCTGACTTTCCTGCTGTCTTGCTTTGGTAAAGATGGAAAGAGTACCAGCAGACTTATAATTAGTTACATTTATGAAAATAATTTGCAACAAGAGTCTCAACAATGGTAAGCATCAAGCTGTTTTGCTCACCAAGTTTCATCATGCAAGTGAACAAAAAATGTGGGAGGTGAGCAGAAGAGAAATGAAGGATGACAGCTGTTAATGTACTTGGATGTCACACACCAATGGATGCTGTTAAAGAGCAGAATGGTGTCAATTCCCGTTTTTGCATCTATGGCACACCCCTTTATTCATGCAACACATGATACACAGTTATCCTGCAGAGGTCACAGAAGTCAGCTATCCCGTTCATCTCATTCACATCAATTAGAAAAATATGCCAAGGTTCACTGCAATTGATTTTTTTTTTACTGTTTATGGCAGTTAAGGGACTGATCCTTGACTCCAGAAATTCATACCCTACTATCATGTCCTCAGGGTGAGGGTGGGGGTTGCAAATGGGAAGAAATATGCAGCTGTTCTGGTAAAAAAGTGAAAAAACATACCTTTGGTGTATGTGCCAAGGAAAGGTTATTGAAGATACCCTGGAAGTCACTCTAGAGAGAAACAATAAGGGCAAAGGAAAAATATGTTCATGGCCTGACTTGATTTTAAGGCAGCAATTTCACCACCCACAATCAGCTGTTTGTAGAGCAGAAGCACCAATTGTGCTGGTTCTGGGACAGCTACCAGCTATTGTGCCTGAAAAATCCGTCTGCAGCAATGGTATTAGCTGTGAGTGCATAATTCCCAACGTGGTGACATTCCTTCTGCCCTCTGGCTTTTGTTTGGGCTTTAACCTTGTGACCAGTGCAAATTTATCTGCACCAATGCAACACAGGGGAGCAGCTGGCAGCAGTTGTGCAGCAGGAGAACTGTGACATACTTGCCATGACAGAAGCATGGTGGGATGGCTCACACAAGTGAAGAGCTGCAGGGGATGGCTGTGAACTCTTCAGAATGAATATGCAAGGAAGGAGAGAAGGTAGGGAAGCCCTGTATATTAGGGGCAATTTTGATTGTCTGGAGCTTAGTGATGGTACCAGTGGAATTGAGTCTTTATGGTAAAGAACCTGGCAGACGCCAAGATGGGAGTCAGTTACAGACCTCCCAGCCAGGATGAAGAGGCAGAGTAAAATTCTATAAGCAATTGGGAGAAGTCCTGCAATTGCTAACAATGGTTCTCCTGGGATACTTCTACTTAAAATTGTTTTTCTTTATTCCCAAGTATCAAGTAACAGGACAAGAGGAAGATTCCTAAAGTTGCAGCAGGGGAGATTGAAGTATTAGCTGATAGGAAGAAAATCTTCACCAAGAGGGTTCTCAAGCAGTGGAATGGGCTGCCCAGGGCAGTGGTGGAGTCCTGTTGCAACCCACCACAGAAGGTGAGGGTAACCCAGGTTCTTGTTATCAGATCCCTTGGGGCAGATTAGGTGAAACAACACAGAAGGGAAACACACATACATTGGGTTTCTCATAGAACAATTTGGTTGCAAAGGAAAGCAGGTATGTTACCATTTTGGTTTTATTACCTGCAGTAATAGAAGTACAACAATGTCATCCAAGGGTATGCACAAGGGAAAAGAGAAAGGAGAAGAGCATGAAGCACAATATAAAGAAAGAGAGAGAAGGGACCAGAGTGAAGATCATTCACAGGCCCTGCAACAAGATTCAGTTGCTTCTACTCTTGGTCACAGACCGGAGCCATCAGGTTGGGGAGGAAGTCCCGAAGAAGTGGTGGGGGGAAATCTCTGGAACACACCATCCATTTGGTTTATATCCACTCAGGTTCAGGTAGGAATGCCCAGGTACCTCCCCTGAGGTGGGGAGATTGATGCAATGGTGTTGATCATGGGACTTGGGAGTCCTTGACACACTCTAAGACAGCACCACTGCCCATCACATCCGTGCAGTTGAGTCGATGATGGCCCAACACCCTCAGGCCACAGCCAGAGTCTGCTCTTCTCAGGGGGGGAGGCAGGGGCAGCCCCACAACCCAGTGGTTTCTGCAAGGGAGGACAATTTAGCATGAGGAGAGGCACAACTCCTCTCCCCTGGATCTGTCTCCTATCTCACTCACAGCCCCTCATGTCTTATCAGATGAGAGGTTTAGCCATTAACACCCAAAAGCTCATCTCTATCTGAGCAAAGCCTCGACACACTCAGCAAATGGAGGAGGGCTTTGAGCCGTTATTGCTCAGTTCAGTCTTTCAAAAGTCCCCATCCCTGGTATTAAAATGAGTGTAGATGTGGCACTTAAGAGACATGGTTTTGTGGTGGACTTAGCAGTGCTGGGTTAGTGATTGGAGTAAATTACCTAAAAGGTCTTTTCCAACCTAAATAATGCTATGATCCGATGATTTTCTTAATTTTTTTTCTAGGAGTCTATCCTCAAATCCGCTCCTGTCTAGGGCTGGACAGCTTTCCCTAGCTTGTTTTACAAGATGCTTTTTGTGCAATGTGTATTTCTACATATACAGCAACATTCTGGATATACATAAGCAGTTGGAGGATTGCAGAGGATCCAAGTATTTCTTTGGCATGTAAGTTGTAGTGTAATGTTCAAAATCATAAATACACACGTGCAGAGAAGTGAACAACTTTGGGTCTATAAAGTTCACAATATTTTTTCAAGCTACCTTCTCATATTGCTATGCTTGACTGTAAAACAGAGTCCCTGAATGAAAACATGCTGCATTAGATCCTCCTGTGCCATTTTAGGTTATCACCTCATCAAGAGGGAAGTCCTCTTAAAATTAAAAATAGCCTCCAGGTTCAAGACTAAGCAGCAAAATTATTCCAAACGAGATTAAAATATATATATATACATTCTTCACCTGAAAAAGGCAAAGCACACTTTGCTTTCTTGGGTATATACTTATTTCCTCAAAAGGTTTCATCTCCGGGAGCTCCACATTCTCCACTGCCTCGTATGCAGCTTATGGGAAGACAAAGCAAAGCCATAACAAAAAGAAACCCACTTTTTATTTTTTTCTGGCCTTACAGAGCCCTCTTAAAGGAACAACAAACCTAAGACAAGGCTGAAGTATCTCTGATTCTCAGAAGGCAGCGACCAGCTCTGCAGCAATCTGCGCTGGACTGCCTTAGCCCAGGTTTTCCCAAACAATGCCCCTTTTCCAGCTACTTGTCATTTGGAAATGAAATGCATTTCCTGAAGATTTGTCCAGATCAACTGTGATACAGCTAGGAGTTATTGCTTTAATCTAAAGAGGGGTTTAGATTAGGAATAAAAATTAAATCTTGGATTTATTTAAAATGAGGGAGGTGAACATGCCATCTGTAGAAGTTGGGGGTGCCCCATCCCTGGAAATATTCAAAGCCAGGCCAGAGGGCACTCTGAGCAGCCTGGTCTAGTGAAAGGAGAACCTAGCCATGATAGCAGAGTTGGACTGGCTGGTCTTCAAAAGTCCCTCCCAAGCCAGCCCACCTTTGATTCTGACTGCACATTCACACACCACAGGTCTGACATTGCCTGGAAGCTTCAGATCTGCCATTAACAGCCTGCACAACTGATTCACACATTCACAGTCAGCCCAAAATACTTCCCCAGTGCTGAATTTATTGCACATTTACAGTGAATCCAACACTTCCCAGAAGCTTCAGGCTCATTGCACAGGCTGAGCACAGTGGAAGTGTAGCAGTTTTCTGTCTGGAACACCCCAGCACACAGGGGGTTGGGGTGGCACAGCAGCCTTCACGCCGTGGTTTAACACGGTCTGGGCCTGAGAGACACAAGGACACTAATGAAAAAGAACCCTCCTGTTCCAGAGTGTAATATGAAGCAAAACCAGGAAGAACTCCTTCCTCCACTCCTTTGGATACTGTACAGGGAGGTGCATTCATTGACTGAAATCACCACTTGCAGCTGCAGTTTGACTTCAAGCAGCAAAGAATCATCAAATCTGCTGAGTTGGAAGGGACCCATCAGGATCACTGAGTCCAGCTCCTGGCCCTGCACCATCCCAAGAGCCACACTATGTACCTGGGAGTGTTGTTCAAATGCTTCTTGAACTCTGTCAGGCTTGGTGATGTGACCACTTCCCTGGGGAGCTGTTCCCGTGCCCAGCCACTGTCCAGTGGAAGAACCTTTTGCTAATATCCGGCCAAAAAACCTCCCCTGACACAACCTCATGTCATTAATCCATGAATTAAGGTCCGCTGACCTACATTATGCTTCTGTTTGTATTCTGGCTGCATTTCCAGGAGAAAGATTCTTGCTGGCTGTCATAAAACCATCAACATTATGTACAGTTGTTTAAATACAGGTATTTCTTCCACTTGCTTATCAAGAATTAGATACTACCATTATAAAAAATAACCTAAGGACTTTTATATTAATATAATTGTCCTGTTAATATAACATATATTATTGTAACTAGTGGCAATGGAACATTAGCAAACAATTGAAGTTTTGCTGACATTTGTTATCCATGCAAGAAGTTCACCAACAAGATTAACCTTCTTCAATTACTAAAACTACCTCTCAGCTTTCCACTTCTGCAGTTACACAAAATCCGTTTTCAAGGTGTCATGATAAATGGAGCATGTTAGTGAAGCAGTTTACAATTTCAGTTTAAGAGAAATACAAATAAAGCAAAGTTTCTTTACACAACAGAGGCTGAAAATCCTAACATCTGGAAAATGAAAAGATTCAATCATTAGGCTAAAAAGTCTCAGCAATTACTAAGTAAATCTAGATATTCAATACTGTGCTGCATTTCTAAAGCTTCAGTGTAGTAGTTTATGAAACATGCTCTTTCCCCTCTTCGTACATAAAACAGTTTCTTTCAGGTAATATATGGACTGATGATACCTCAATTATTTTCAAAAAAATATGTTTCAATATATCACTTGCAATACTAAGTAGATTTTGAAGCTCTCTGGCAATTACTTTTCTTAAAGCCCTGGTTTTGTGAAAATTGATCAAAACTTGTGTAAAAGCTGAACTATGACCCAAGATTGCACTGCTTGTCCTGTAAGAAAATAATTTGCAATCTATATCATCTAAAGAAATGCCTTTCAGATTACCATGGTGTTTCATTTTTTTCCTCAGAATATCTATTATTGGGGAAAAATAGAATGCAGAGGCAAAAATGTTTTCATTGACTCCCACAAGTCTTTTATTAGACTCAAGAGGCAAAGGAAACATGTAACACCTGGAAGTCTGATGGTAAGAGGAAACAGGAATTATTTTTATCTATTTCCCCTCTACACCTCCACTACATTTCTTCAGCCCCTTATTAAGTCATATGTCATCTTGGGAAGATACTCTTTTTTCCTCCAAACTCTGTCTGACAATGCATTAATTCTTCAGCTCATTTCTGCAGCATAGTGTTTTTCTTTCACATTTAACCTTTTTAGAGAAGGATTTCACCTTTTTGCCCAAAGTAATATGTTCACACACACACCCCCTTAGGGTTTTAATTCATCATTAAAATGGTATTCTGTGCTTCAAACAGGTTAATCTCAAGTGTGCTCCACAGACATTACCTCATCTGTGCAGCATATGCAGCTCAGTGCATGCAGTCTCCTTTATGTGACAATCTCTTCAAGATTGCAAATTATCATTTCCCTATCAGAAACATGAAAGCATATCTCACAATATGAAGAGAATCATGGCACATAAAGGCACCATCAAAACTTGCATTACCTTTAGAAGACAATGAATGTGGGGGAAAAACAACCTACACGTTCACATCGAGTGAGCAATGGTGTCATTTGGTTTTATAAAGAAATTAGGTGGGGTTTCTTAATGTATGCAATTAATTTTTAACTGTAAAATGTTTAAAGCTGCAATTTTTTCCTATGTCCTAGCTATGGAGACTCTTCATTATACCAGAAGGGATAACAGCAATTTAAAAAAAAATAGGCAGTCCTATGCACACAGCAGTTATGCAGTTGTGCAAACTTAGCTGCTTTGTCCAGTACTAGAAAAGTCAAACTTGCATTGAAGAAACATTTGTAGTGCTTTTTGTGCATTTTGGCACCGATTATTTATGACCCAGGATAGCCAGAAAATTATTTCCATAAGCAGCTTGCTTTTCTTCTTTCTTTTCATCATTTTTCCTCTAAATGCTGAAACTCACCATAACCCATATGTACATTGCTTTACAAGTTCAGCTAGTGATATTTTTGTTACTGTATGTAATTTGTGGCTAGCTAAATTGCATGTATTTAGCTTTGATAGTTTTAAGCATTTACCATTCAATCCTATTCATGTTGATAATATTCTACTGGATTTCCAAGAAGAACAGAACAAGTCTCTCAAAAACAGTTATTGTGTAGCCTGCCCAGAGCTGCATCTATTATACTCTCCTACATGTTATATTATTTAAAGGAAGCAACATAAAGGGTACATTTTCTCTTCTATCTTTGAGAAATAAAAACCCTGATACACTTGCAACACTCATACCGTAGAAAACAGACACACACTAAGTATCTCCAAACCCCTATATGTAATACTACAAAATCTTCTGATCTAGCCAAAGAGTTTGCATTTAGAGTCCACATCTCCACTAACACCACAGTTGCATCTGGGCCATTATGTTTAATAGCTCTCAGTGGACCCACCCCTCCCTGAACCCTTTAATGCCTTTGGCCTCCACAAGTGTTGCATGTGTTCTCATACTTTTCTCCCACTGCAGCCCTAGGAGCCTGAACTGGCTGCACTGGTAGAAACATCCAGGAGGCTTGAATATTGTGTTTTGAGGATTAAAGCGGTCAATACCCTAGAGCGGAGTAAAATATTCCTCCAAAAAGAAAAATAAAATGGAAGGAAGAACTATGTCAAAAAAAGAAAAAAGAAAAAGAAAAAGAAAAAGGAGGATTTATGTCTTTAGAATTTACTTTTTGATAAGTTCAAATATAAATTGGAAAAAATCTGCAGAAAAAACCCCCCTGCATCTCCTCACCTCACTGATTCTACTTTTTTCTTCACACTGTTCCCAAAAAATTCCAAAGAAAACAAAGAACCAACCCTAAGGTTGGTTTCCATCAAATGTCTTGTATGATGCTTTTAAGTTTGACTAGATTTAGATAACATATAATACACAGCATCAAAGCTTAAGGAAAGAAAGAAATTTCTACATTAAACACAAATAATGGCTATATTACTTATTAGGAGACATGAACTGATAATAAAACATAAATCGCTCAGTATTTCCAGGGCTATGCATTAAGAAAGTCAGTGTAAGGGTACAAAATATAAAAATGCTTGTTTAAATAATAAATTTAGCTGAGAAAAGAGACTGGCTATGTAATAGCCTTAGAATTCATTAAATCTCATATTTCACTGAGGACAAAGAGCAAACACTGGGCTATGAGGACGCTAAAGAAACATCTCTCCCAAAGAATGCCAGAGAATTAAAATAGCCCTACTACATTTCCATCATAAAACTTCTCCTGAACTTTCTATTCCTCAGCCTGAGAGAAGAGGAATAACACCAGAATTTTCTGTCAAGCCTGTTCAGATGCATAGATACCATCTGCACAAACTCAGCAGACACAAGCACAACAGAAACATGCAAGTAATTGTAACCAAGACACAAATTCTGCACAGTATAAAATATTTATCATCGCCACAGGTGGTGGAACAGTTTGTTGTGCAGATGCTTACAAGCCTGTCTACTGAACCTAAGAAAGGAGCAGGTTTGCCAGCTGTACCTGGACTCAGAGCAGTGACTGAAACGCAGAACCCTTAGGTAAAGTCCCCAGAATCTCTCTTTTGGGTGATTGCTCTTTGCCAACTTTTTCATAAAGCACAACTGCTTGTGGACACCAGTGTTGCTAGAAGGTTGATAAGATCTAAAAGGGATCTAAAACTTGTGGCTGTGAATATTGCAACTGAAATTGGCATCAAAGTAATTCCTGTCTGTCCTTTCTCCAGAGCCTCAAACTCGCATGGTGCATAGTCCCACACCCAAAGCAAAGTCAGGTATGCTGGGGATACTTTGGAGCACCTACTTAAAAGCAGAAAGGCCAGACCTGGTTGCAAAGACCCCAGAGTACTAAATCAACCAACAACCAGAGCTCCAGCCCAGACTCAAGTCTCCAGATGCTCTTCCTCTTTTCATTTCCTCTCTGAATTGCTCTGTAACATCTGTGTTTCCTTTTAAATACCATGCTACAATCTAAACCATTTGTAAAATATGTCAGTTTATACCAGAGTAGAGTGCTACTAGATAAATACAGGGATTATGTGGAAGTATACACAGAAAATATGGCAGAGCAAATGTCCAGAATGAAGCACCTCCTGTCCATGTTCCCTCCAGGCAGGGTCTCCCAGCTCTCATACACATACATACCTCTAGTCACTATCTGCCTCAATTGTTGCAGTTTCTTATTTTCCCACCTTCAGCAGTAAGGCAGCCCAGAGAGCAACACACGTGCTGAGGAAACGACATTTCTAAAAGCCATTCAGTTAGGCCATTTTCTTCAAATCAAGTCTCCTCGCCTTCAAATTCATTCTCAGTGTAAATGAGCTTTCAACTGCATGTTTACAGGGTGCTGAGCCCTTGGAAGGCAGAACTGACTAGAAAGACAACGACATGGGGCTGTCTTGACCACGTAACTGTTTTAAAACCCAGGCAGAGACACGAAAAGTCATGGAGGAGTGGCACAAAAGCCTGCTGTTCCTGCCTATAGCAATATCTGCTCCTACTCCCACCTCATTAATTGCTAGTTTTCCTGATTATAGAAACAGCTTTTTCTGCTGCTGAAATGTATGGTGCCGTGCCATTTGCATATGCAAACTGACAAACGAACAATGAACCAGTTGCACAGTTCCTTAGAGAGCAACAATGTAGAGGATTTACGACATGTATAAGGCAACAGGCAGGGAGGGAGTATGGGGAGACGGACACACAAAACCACTCATGATGTTCTTTATATCGTTTTTCTGATAAACAATCTTTCTGGCAGTCTATTGAAATAAAACATTTAACACTTTAGTGGATTTCTGACACTGGATTTGGGAAAATAACAGAACTAAAGATCTGTGCAACTTTGATTTGCCTCCAGATGCATATCAATTTATCAGATTTTAATATATGATCTTTGGCTACATGATTGCACACTGTCCAGCCATAAGGTCTTTATGTTATTCCATGCAGAGAAGAGTGTTAATTTAATAAACAGAAACCCAGCATTCTGTTTTCTTCCTGTTATTCAAGGTGTAATCCAAGACTTTATTTGTACATGCTATTGAAACTCCACTATCTCAAAGGAATTACTCATTTCCTTATGGACATTAATCACTGCATCAAATGTGTTATTTCTCTAATTTTGTATTATTTTTCTCCTGTATTAGATGTGAGACACCATTATTACTTCCATTTTACAGACCTGGAACTGGAGACAGATTAGGGGGGAAAAATTAGTTTTGTGATGTTTGTAACCTATTTTTTAAGTATTGGGCATTATATAGGACTTCATAGATTCAAAGCACAGCTCTCATCATGCCAACCCACCTCTGTGAGTCTTGCATTCGCACAGGTCTTATTTCACAAACATGAAAACAGTGATGGCCTGGAAAAATATTTGGCTTAAATAATAATCTGGTCAGGAAAATGTAGAGCCCTGCAGCAGTGGCAAGGATAGGCCTCAGTTCTCCAGACCATCATTTGGCTGCCTTAATCATTGAACAATGGTTATACCACCTCCATGGCAAATGGAGAAATTTTACTGAAGACAAGAAGCAGCAATTGTATCTGGTGGATGGATGATGAACCACATGGCTCAGCTCTTGGGCTGACACCCTTGGGTTCACCACAAACACATCCATTTGAGGTAAGAAAGCAGATGGCAGCAGGAGCATGTTGTTACATCTGCATGGACCATCTGCACTGGAAGGGAACACAAAGTACAACTCACCAGAAAAGTTCTCAGCCATTTCATAATTTCAAAAGAAAGGCAAGATTTAGAAACCATAGATCCCATCCCTGCTTTAATAATCAACACTTCTGGTCATTCTGTTTAGGATTGACCCCTTTCTGCCCCATCTTCCACTCTGCATTTCAGGCCCACCCTCAACCCTTGTACCTACACCAAGCTTCTCAGCTCAAACTTTGCCTGGACAGCCCTGGTTCCCTTAAAAGTACAGAAAATGCAAAATTGTGCCTCCTTATTTTAAAACACAGAAAAATGGCTCAGAAGTTATGGAGCATTTTGCCTGACATCAGCGGACAGCTGAGTAGAAAGCAAAAGGAGGCCGTGCCAGTACAGCTGGATCTCCTCCAGGTGTCTGACTTCGAACCACTCAACAGGTGATACTTTATATGAAGATAATAAGACACATATAGATTAAAAAATATCTTGATGAGGAAGATCAAAATGTAAGATGTCATTAATGAGAAAATATCTGAAAGGGCGTCTGCTGGGAGAACATCCTGAGCATAGTTCTCAGTCTTTTTATCTATTCATCAATGGTCTGCTCAATCTCATAAGAGCTTGGTCAGTAGAGCTTGTGCATGGCACTAAAACCAAGGTCTGCAGAAAGAAGTGAACAAGTTATTCTTATATGCTCTGCTAAATGGACACAGCCCCACAGGACATTTCAGGAAAGTCTAACGGAAATCAGAAATGCAAGGGAGGCTGGAAGGATAGAAGACTACTTTGAAAATCAGTTTCTTAGAGGGAAGCTGAAAAGGCCATCCAGAACACAAACCTGTGGCATAAGGTGCAAATGGAAATGTTGAGTGAAAGGAATTGACTTTGCTACAGTACAATTCACTCACCAGACCACTACTGTGTGCAATCCTGATGCCCACTTTTCTAAATCTCTCAGCTTCCTTATAGACAGCTGTTAAAAAGCGATAAAAATTTGGAAAACAATTCATAAAAGTGTGAGCCAAGATAAAACTGCATGCCTAAGTTGGGCTGGATAGCTGTTGTCCTTCCTGACCCTGGAACTAGTTTTCCACCCACCTCTTTTATGGACATTGGCCAGACCTGTAAGTTTTGTAGCCTCCCATGAAGCCTGCTATTATTTTCTTCAAGTATTGCATTTAAGCTTTCTGCTATTAACTACAAATAGGACTCACAAAGGAAGGATTTCCCCATGGACACAGATGTATTAATTTGGCTCCTGATCTTAGTAAAAATACGGATGTCTTTTTTAACTTTGTTTCCTAAGGAAACCGAGACGCAAAGGCACCATGTGTCTCTGTATGTGTCTGATCCAGTTCTCGTCCAGATACTCTGGCCAGCTTTAACCAAATTTAACAGGAAGGTACAGATTGCTTTGAGCTACCAAGTTCCTATACATCTTCAGAGGAACAGAAGTTTAGGTAGAAAAGGGGGACTAATCACCCTGCACAAAGAAATGTGGAAGTACGGTCCCCCAAGATAACAGTCACTAACTGAGAATGTGAACCATGTGAATATTTACTCTCAGCAAATTTCCACTAGGAACTCAGGACCAATCACAAAATGCAAATCTGTAGGAAGTGCTGGAAGGGGTAAAGGCAGATGGGCAGAATTATTTGTTCTGGTTCCCCTCAGAAGTAGCAGAGCTTAGCCCCAGATGCTGAAAGGTGCTTACAGACCAGAAGTCAAGGGAGGGGAAGAAAGCTGCCCCTCAGAGATGTGCCTGGCACAACTGCTCCAGGACTGCCAGGGCAGAGCAGGCCAGGTCAGGGCAAGGTGGTGTTGCTACATCAGAGGGGAGAAACTGTGGGGAAGGTTCATTTTCCCCGTGGCTGAGCCACGCTTTACCTTCAACCCACCCACCCCTATCTTCTCTGATCAGTTCCCTCTCATCACAGGAACCCACTGAGCTGAAAAATGGATTATAAGTAACTCTGTGTATGAAAAGTACTCAGCAGATTCTTCTTTATTGAACTACTTTCCTAATTCCGTTGTGAAAGTAGTTGGCAGGTTCTTCCCTGCTTGATTCCTTTACTCGCTAAAAATGCAGTCACCTAAATATAGGTGAAACCTCTACCAACTTAAATGAATCCTGATGTTAAATATATGCAGAAGTATTAGATAATTTTTTTTTACTGGGAGAATATATGGTCCAACTCACTGTACTGTTAGGAACAGTGTATTCTGGAAAATGTTTAGTAAACTTCCTTAATTAGCAAGTTTAACTGTAGTAAAGTATCTGAATAAATCCTAATGCTCTATTTGACTGCTAATCTGCAAATAACACTGGTGTCAGATAAAAACAAAACAAGGAAACAACTAAAATCAATAATCACTAATTAGTCTATAATTACAAATAAATAATATTAATATTTTCATTGTAATTCTATTAATTACTACAACAAAGTCAAATAAACTGTTAATAGTGTTTCCTGGAAGCTCAGGAAACACCATTTCCGCAATAATTTTCTCTTTTCCTCTCTTTTCAGAAATATTAAGTTTACATAAATGTAAGCAATCCTTGTATTGTTTTTTTAAATTTGTTAGTAGTTTTCTCTTAACTGTCATTTTCCTGGACATAATTGGAAAAAAAAAAGGCTGTATTTTTTGTTCTGAACCCTTGAGACAAATATTAGAGGTTACAAGTTTACAAAATCTAACACTGAAGTGTAGAGAAAGAGCAAGTGCTCAAGCAGTATCAAATTCCTTATGTACCCAGCTGTATTTCACAGAGATGACATACAGAGAAAAAAATATTTCCAGAGCTACTTTATCAGTTCTAGAACCACAAAACAGTCACTTCACATATATGTATTTAATATGAGAGGATGTTTTTATATAAATGGTTTTGCTTAGACAGTTATGACATTTTCAGCTGGTAAAGAGCTGAAGACAAAACCTTTTGGGTTTTAATTGTGGGAAAAAAATTAATAAATCCATGAACTTTAACAGTACTATAATCTGACAGTATTTCTAAAACAGACCTATCTCACAGCAAGAATATATTCCTTTAAATATCTTAGGTGGAAAAATCCTCCAGGGGAATAACTAGGACAAACATGTTTATGATTATTCAGCACTGTAGATTGCTGGACCAGTGATGTCAGCTATACAAAGCATTTCTGCAGGGGGAAAAAAAGCCACAAGATGCCGTTTGAATGGCCCTATCTATGTCTCCACATTTAAAACAAATTCCTCACCCTGCTGACTCAGAACAGGTGAGAGGGATCTGTGCCTCAGGCTTTAAGAAAAATATGCCAAAAGTCAAGTGAATGTATGTGGCTTCCAAACAAATATATTTCAAAGATAAAACAATTTATGTATTAGCCGAAGGCATGCTGTCAACAAGAATTCTCTTATATTCAGTGCTTTTTAACATTTTTGAAAAGGTGAGGCGAACCTATTCTCTTAAAATGTCAGTGTTAGGGGTGTGCAGGGCATCCTCCCGAGGCGGGTCCCTGTCGCTGTGCTGCGGGATGGCACGGGCCGTGTCCCCGATGCCACGTGGGCTCCTCGCCGGGCCTCGCTGCCCGGGACACCCGCGCCAGGGAGCGGCCTGGGCTCCGCAGCGGCCTCGGCCCCGGTTTGGCATCGCCCACGGCACCTGCACAGGGATGGGTGATCAGAGCCGGGGCTTGACTTCCCGCCACCCACAGCCCCAGCTCCGCTCTTCGTTAAGGAAGACAAGTCAACAGCATCTAATTATCCCGGCCCTCTAGTAATGACACTGTGCCCCCTGCAGTTTCCATGGGATACGGTCCCTCTCCTGCCTTCCTCTCCTGAGCTGCGGGGCACAAGGCTTGCTTCCCAAAATTGCTTTTTTTTTCGGCACAAAGAAAATTTGGATTGAGACTACGTGGCAAGGAGCGCTGTGAGAGCTTGGGCAAAGAGGAGCTCTGCATCTCATTAACCGCTTTTCTCTGCTGCGAAGGTACTCAGCGGAAATTCTTCATCAGCGCTAAAATCTATTTTCCGGAAAAGCGTCCTCTTTCCTCTGGAAGCTCTCTCTCACATCCTCCTCCATTACCAAGCAGGCTAGAGACATCTGAGTGCCATTTCCATGCTGTCAGACTGACTTCAGGCACCGCAGAGCCAGCACCAATCCTCCAGGATCCTCCTGCTGCGCTGTGTGCCCCTGGGTTGGGATGCTGCCCGCGGGGCAAAGCTCAGACTGAGGGCAAGGGCAGCTATTCCTGCATAGTGGGCTTTCCAACCAAAGCTGCTAATTAATAACTGCAAATTCACTGGTGGTACGTTACTGGCCCCATGAGTACCATCTCAAATCATTTTCCTGCACACAGTTCAGCACACAGAAATCCTGTATTATTAATATTGCAAACAATGTTATTAACACTGTTGCAAATAATATACAAAACAAATAAAATATACAGCAGATGTTGACTCTGCAGAGTTACAGAGAACCAACAACAACACAAGCTTCACTGACTATCCCTGTTGCTAAAGGCCTATGATTTAATCTAAAACTTCCCTTCTAAAAAACTATGGTTTCTGTTACATAAATAAAACACTTCTCTGGCTCAAGCCCAGGCAGCATGTTGACCCATTTACACCATCTTGGTTTCCTGCTCATAGGTGGTAATTATCACATCTGTGTTTGTTTCTAAAACTGGAACTTGGAACACAACTCAGTTTACCTCAAACAGGGGCAGTATCTGTAGACTCAAGGAAAGTTTTCTATAACACTTAGGACTCACCAAAATCTGCGCTGACCCGGGCTGAATTTAAGGAGGTAAAGGAATGCAAATTTTTTTGCCCCACGGGAAATTCGAGCACTCATGAGTCACGGGGAAATTCCCATCAACTTCAACAGGGCCAGAACAGGGTCACCTCTGCTACTGTAAAACACTTGAGCAAGTAAAATGTTGGGAGGAGGCAAGCAAGAGGATTGAAAAATATCGCAATGTAACATAATTTTCAGATTTACAGAGCAGCTAACATGTCTGGTAACTTTCAAAGTATCTTTTAGTTTTTAAGCAATTTAGCTGCTCAAGGCAGCAAGAAGTGTGAAATGAGAAGCACCCAGTTCTTCACTGCTGTGCAGTTGCTTTAAGATGGGAGCTGCTGTAGCTGTATTCCAGTGGGGACTCTCCAGCCTCTCACTTTGTCACCAGTTTCTCTGTGGGGCTTTCTCTGGCCTTCCCACCTTGCCAGCTCATTTTGTTAGAAATACTAATGTATTTGCACTACATCACTGTGAGGCAAGGTGGCATTATTCTCTTAGTTGTATATGCAAGACATAAAATGAAAGAAAAAAATTAAAGCTGAGACATCAGATTTCTTGAACCGTTTTCTTTAGGGAGCAGTAAGTGCTGGCTGCTCCCTTGGAGCCAGCAAGGCAGGGGCAGGGACAGACAGCCACCGACTGGGCAGGCAAGGGGCCCTGGGCCATGGGCAGGGTCAGGGAGCTCCAGGTGAGGCTGGGCAGGCACGGTGACACATGTCAGTGCCTTGGGTTTTGGATCTCCAAACTGAAAACCCTCGGGATTGAGTCTTGTGATACCTTTATGTTTTGTAGTACTTCATGGATTCACAGCATAGCTGTCAACAGAAGCCCTTTATAGTAAGGCCGTATTAACTTGCAGGGAAAAGCTTCATCCTGGCACTTCCTGCTTTTGAGAGCTCAATTCTATGCACCTTTTCTTTTGATAGTATTCTATTCTCTGAATTTCTTACTCGGAAAAAAACCTTCCACTGAGAACATTGCACATTACAAAAAGTAAACTTTTTTCCAAGTATAATTTCATCTATCCTGCACTCCCTCACATGGCTTGGAAAATCAGAAGCTGCAGGTGACCTGTGCTAATGAAGGCCCATTGTAGGGATGTGCCTAGGAAAGGGAGGTGCACAATTTCCCAGTAGAATTCTGAGTTATTATAATTGGGNTGGTTGGAGAGGGGGGGGGGGGGGGGGGAATAAAAAATAGCCATTACAATTCTTCAGTCTTCACCACTCACAGCCACACAAACAGCTCTGCAAGTCCAGCACAGAAGGCAGCGCAAGGACAGGAATGAATAAACTGGAGATAAGAGGGGAAGATGTCCCTATACAGCCTTGCCACCAAACCTGAGATCACAATGAGAGCCAGCAGCATGTTGGGTCTGGGTATCAGCACATTTAAGCAGTTTTCCGAAAGCTTGATGCCATGTTTCCATACAGATTATTAGCTCTCACCCCTTCAGCTTGGAAAGCAGGATTTAAGATTCACAAACAGTAGCACTAGCAGACCCACATGCAAGTGGATAACTCCAGCATCTGACATGAAGTCTGCTTATGTATTTCAATATATTTTGCTCATGAAAATTAGTGCATGAAGTGTATAAATCTCACAGGGGACAGAGACCCAGGCTTCCTTCATCCTGGCAGAAGGTCCTCAGCATGGACTTTGGGCTCCCTTCTTGTTGTCTTGCTGTCCAACAAACCTGGTATTCCTTTTGGCGCTGCACCTCAGCTTCACACAGAATCATGCATGTCCTTGGTCAGGAATAGTGTCCTCAGCTACCACCTCACTCTTGAGAAAGACAAAGCTTATCTCATGAGCCTGAGGAAGGCCCCAGACCCCGGGTGCCCTGGGAAGAGCTGCAGGCCGCAGGAGTAGCGCTTTGCCCACTGCTCAGAGATGAGTGAGAGGCGTGGCTGGAACGCTGCATCCGCACGCCCTGGCGCTGCCCTATGCACTCCGCTAGCTTCCCCTCTGGCTCAGCGACACGGTGCCAGGCCGCTTGCGGGATCTGCGTCGGAGACCGCCGCGCTCTCTCACAAAAAGACGATGGGAACAGACAGGAGTCTGGGTGGCACCTGCAGACGGCGGCCCCCACACCGGTCCTGGAAGCTGGTTCAACACCCAGCTGAGGAACTGATGCTCCCACTAGCCCATCCTGCCTGGCTCAGAGACCCCACCCCATGCCCCTCCGGCCCCTGAACAAAGGGCTGGGGCGAGGAGGGGGAGCGGATCGGTTCTCCCAAGGGGGATTTACGGCGGCTGCGGGGGACCCGACGCCGGTGCCGAAATGGGGAGGCAGCCGTGGGTGCCACTGCGGAGCATCGCTCCGCATCGCCCCCGGCGCTGCACGGCGCTGCCGCTGCCGGCAGACCCCGCGGGGCTCGCCGAGGGCTGCTCCTCTCCGCCCGGAGCCCTGCCTGGAGCCGAGTCGTTCCCAAGGAGCGGGGACGGGGGCGACTTCTCCCGCTGGTGGGGTTTCCCGAGCAGCAGCACAGCATATGGTTTACATGTTGCACTACTGCATACAAGGACTAACATTCAGCCCAGGGATTCACTTGACATAAAAAAAGCCCTAATTACAATAATTTAGAGGTGCCTGAATGACAGCAGGCTCAATTTTTGGTTGAATTTGCAATTAAGGGGAGATAATTATGCCTCGCACTAGCGCAGAGTATTAATATTTATGGTAGGAGCCAGAGGCTCCTGTGGCTGAGAGGATGCGGCGGAGCAGAGGTTGAAGCCCCGCGGTACCGGCGAAGGGAAAGTTCGGAGCCCCATAAACCAGGGAGACGGCAGCTGCCTCCATCTCGCCGATGGAATCCAGACCCCGCCAGAGCAGGCAAAGATTTATACACATCCTTTTATATATATTTATATCGCCTGAGATACGGATACTTCCTCTATAAAGCTTTTATCTTTCAGCAGGCACCTCCTTCACCTACTTCGGTTTTACTCTCGACTATCGATCCCGGGGGCTTTCCATGCCTCATTAACAGATTGGTGACTAAATGAGTAGAATTAATTTTTAAAACCCTTTAATTTACTTTATTAATTACACACATGCGCCCTTGCCTACCCCGTGTGTCCGGCTCACTCAGCTCTCAGAGAACCGGTCACTCCAGGGTGAGAGGGGATTAAACGGGGAAAGAAAGGTGTCTGAAACCTTCCCAACGAGCCTCTTGTGTCCCAGCGCCAGGCATTGGCCGTCCCCCCGCCGCCGGCTCGCCAGGGACCGGGCATCGCCGGCCAGCGCCTTTTAACGACAGTCCCATTCATTTAGCGGCGCCTTCGCCGGTGCCGGGTTCAGCACAACAAAGGCGAGAGCCCTGGCGCGGGGGCGGGGGCGCTTCTCCGGCAATTTCGGGGAGAGGAAAAGGAGAAGGCTGTTAAAATTAGCGGGAGCGCCCTGGAGCCCCCTCCCCCTTCCCGCAGGCCGGCGGCTCCGGGAGGGCGGCGGGTGCCGGGCGCGGAGCGGTGCCGCGGCGGC
>VWYI01002181.1:26026-61834 GCA_013399455.1 Anthoscopus minutus
GCGGAGGAGCTGCTGGAGCCGGGGTGGTGCCGTGCCCCGAGCTGGGGCTCTGAGCCCTGCGGGCCCGCGTCCGCTGCGGCGGGCACCGCGGCGTGAGCGGCACCGGGGACACACGGGCGGCCTCCCTGCGCGAACGTCTCACGCGGGTGCGTGAAAAACTCAAACGCAAATGGGCCCCTGTATTTATATACGTCAAATTCCTGTTGTCGCCGGGAAAGGCTCATGTATCTTTCTCCAGGACAGCCCCCACCAATTAAAGTGGAATATTAGGAGTCAGCAGCCATAATTTGTTTGGTTTTCCGTCTCTGAGGACTGCCACTTGCTCGCAGTACAGCCTCCAAGCAGCTACATTCCCAGCCCTCAGTTCTCATGCCAGTAAATTAAACCATCTTTATTCATGTTTATTCTTTTAAAAATTTATTTTTAAATCCTGGCAGATTTTATAACTATGTTGAAATTCTATCTGTGTTTTATTCTCATGAACTAGAAATAAGAAAGCGTAGGGAGAAGTACAGATCAGAATAGTTACACAATTTACAATGAAATTTAGAGGTGTATTATATCAGTCACCACTGACTTTATACAGCTTGTACCCCTTGTATGCCTTGTCATTTACTGACTAAGCTGCTGTTTTCAATGAGGAGGAAAATAGAAATAAAAACGTGGATCAGTTTTTTGGGGTTGAAAGATGAGTATATATACTTTTGTACACACACACAACCATGCAAATGTGTTGTCTTGCTAGCAGAGCTGGCTGTGCCATTCAAACTGTTTATGCCAATAAGATGATTTATTAATGGAGTTTGCATGACATTTCCCTGCACTGTCTGCAGAAAGGCATCACAGCATCATTGTAAACTCATCAGCACTGCATGGAAAAAACAAGAGGATGCTGAAACTGCAGCTCAGTGGAAGAGAGAAATGTAACTGGAGAGACTTAAAGCATCTTCCAGCGAGGACAAATCCTGCCCCCAAGATTTCCACATTTTTAAGCACTCTGGTCCAAAGGACTAACAAGAAACCTTTGCAGCTTTTAAGCCTGAGATTCTGTGGGATTTAAGTGATTCAGTGACTTTGTACCTGTCTTTCCACACAGAATTTAGGATGAATTTTATCCATGGCTAATCCCATTGACTTCAAAGGGAATGCCTGCATAAGTGAAGTGGTTGATGTTTATTTAAGTGAGATCTTATATATGTTTTAAAAAGTCAAACAGCTTTGTCATTTAGTGTCTGAAGTTACTGCTGTTCTGATTATCTTTCTCAGAAACTTCAGTTTTTAATTTCTCTGTAACTGAGTATTTCTCAGCAAGTCCTCAATATTTGTGCAAGCAGAAAGTCTTGATATTGTTCAGAACCCAGTAAAAAGTGATATATGGTATAATCTAATCCAAGCCGGACTCAATCAGAGAGACTCATGGACAAAACATATGTTGTTTGTTTTGGCTTTTAGAAGCACAAGTTAAATGTGGAGAAAATAGCATGATGAGGTTTTAATCTGTGCAATAATGTTTGAAATCATGGAAAGAGAAGATGTGTAAATCTGTTCTTGTCTGGTTTTCCTTTTCACTTATAATTTCAGGGAAATCTCTAATTGTAACTTCATAGTCGACTTATCCAAATGCTCCTCAAGACAATTTCTTTTACAGTAATTCAGATTCCCACTCCTGGTAGCTGGAATAAGTCAAGTCTTTGATGTATTTTCTGTTATTGATAAGTTCAAAGTTTACTGTTTTTCCCAGGTTCTCATGTATTAGTTTATTTGTTTATGATTGCTGTTTCATTGCAGTGTCATTCTCATCACTCCCAGTCAGCACCTTTTTCCAAAATAGCTATGAATTTCAAAAAGTTAAATCTGTCACCTCGTTGAAACCAAATAGCAGCCAAGTCAGTGGCCAAGAGGGCTGTACTTGTACACAGAGTAAAATAGTCTCCAGGCTTGCCTACAGGTAAACAGATTGTGTATGGATGTAACATCCTTTGGAATAATATCCTGGAAATTTTGAAGGTTCCTAAGTGCAAGAGACAAAAAGCTGGTGCCATTACCTTAAAATGTAAGTAAAATTCGCAAATCTACAGACTAAAAAAAAAACAAACCAAAACAAAAAACCACCACCACCAAACCTCTTTCCCTCCAGAGAGGAACATCTTTCACCATCTATGGATTACCACTTTTTAAGAGAAGTGGACAAAAAGATAAATCAACTTGCAGCATTTATCTGATGAATGCTGTCTTCATATGAGGACTTGTTTGGTCTTTATCTTTTAAGCAGAGAGTGACTTCAATTGCAGTTAATATAAAGATTTATTAACTTGAGAAGTAAATATTGACCAAGGTGAAGCCAAGGTCAATGTTTACCTAGAAGACAAATAAATCTTTGCATTAACTTAAATATGGAAGCTGATGGGCCATACTTTGCTCTCAAATCAGTATCTACCCTAAATTAGCCCTATTAAAATACCTTTGTATTTGCACAAAATGTGTTATGAACTGTTGTAAAATACATTCAGTGTAAATTTATCAGAAATAGGAAAATCAGACTTTTTTTACAGGATAACTGACTATTTCTTCACATCTGAAAATCTGACAAATATGTAACAGTAGACAGCTAGAATTATGTTTTCCTTGAGGGTGAACATTCATTTAAGTGAATATAGGAGAAGGCAAGGATTTTGTTTTATTTTACACTGTGGTAAATATAATAAAATATTATGGAGATAAAAGGACACTGATTTGACATGACCAGCTTCAAGAAATCATGTATTTTAATCTCCTAATTTATATCAATACTAGTGTTGGCCTCTTATTTAGGATGAGAGGTGCCTGTTCTGGGTAAAACAACTAAAATATTCATCAAATCTGCTGGCTTGCCTTTCTACAGAGCCTCTTGAAATAGCTTCAGTATTACATATGTTGAGTGTTTTTGTCTTTATGACATTTAATTTTTAAGCCACACAGCTGTGCTGTTTTGTTGACACTCACAAATGTGTAATTTTAGCTTATTTCATAGGCATTACTAGGCCTTTAACTTGTAAAGAAATCACCAATCCTTTGGACCTACCACAAATATCCTACTATGGCTGTCTCTACTTGCCTTAGAAGAATATCACCTTTATCAACCTCTCAGGATGCTTCATGAGTTTTGACAGAATTAGTGTAAGTGTTTTTCTCCTTTGTTATCTCTTTAATAGATTTTTTTTTTCCTGGATTCTCTGTCTCAGTTGTCTGGTTGAAATGCTGCTTTCTCTGTTCTCAGGAACAAAGAAATGGCTCCTGTTTAAGTTAATCAAATACTCTGGTCTCTTTCTGATAGAAAGAATAGTGGCAAATTTACCTCTAGCTCTATTAAGTCCCCAACAGTTTTCCTGTGTTTGATTTCTGTATGTGCCTTCAGTACAGCCTTTTTTTCCCCTGCCCATTTTCCTTTGTTTCCTTCTCTTTAGGAAGACTGACACAAAAGAATGGCTTACCCATAACACATTATCTTAGCAAAATCTAGTATTATTTCATTAATTTATTTCTTGATATATATTTGCAATTAAATTAATTCTACATTCTGCACACATGAGGTTTTAGTAAATGGAAGCATTACTGCTCCCAGCACCAGATCTTTCTATCTTTGCTTTGCTTAGCCTTTGTGCAGCAGAAATCCAGTTGGCTGTAATGGAAAAGCAAAGTATTACTGACTTTAACAGTCCTGCCTGTGTGAGAAATGAGTCTTGAGTTTTGTCTGTTAGTAAATGTGTTCTGGATCATATTTCACAATCAGACTTTCATACGCTCACTGCTAACATTAGATTTCTAGGCTCAATTTTTTAGTTGCACTTCCCATTCATCACACAGAATAACTGATCCTATAAAATGAATCTGTGTTGGATGAAACAATAAAAGGAGCATCCAGTCTCTGCTGCTCACTTTTCTCATGCAAGTGGACCCCTCGAAATCAATAGAATCATTCAGGGGAGTCAGACAAGCAAGAGCTAACTCAAAACAGGTACTCCGTGCTGCCCAGAAACAAACTGCTTCTGTCCCCTCTGCCTCAATGAAATAAAGGTGCCTCAGGTTGTACCAAAATTATGAATGGAAAGTAATTTTTAGAAAAATTGTAGGGGGAAGCCTATTTAAATTCTGATGGCTGGCTTTTGCATGCAAAGGGCACAGTTTAGGAGATGAGTAAAAATGCTGTGATCAGGAAGTGTTAAATGACTATAGTTTTGAAGGAATTGTACAACTGTAAGTAATGCAGAGATAAAGCTTTTCTCACCTATTTGGAAGGGCAAATGTAACCTCTAAATTTGTCTTTTCTTAAATGTTGAGTGTTAAGACAGAAGGCTGAGAATGCCTTAGAATGTTACTACAAAACAGTTCTGCTGCTTAATTAATTTGTTTTCAGGTTGCTTACATTCCTTCTGTATCCAGTGTTTTCAAATGTGCTTCAGAGGGGCAAAATACTGTCCAATTTTGGTGAGATTGATACAGTCATTTTTAACCAAAAGTGAGAAAATCTTCACAGTAAGGGAATCTGGAATTTACTACAGCACATAGTGGAATTACAGATTTCCAGGGCTGTGTTTCATGGCAAGAAACATTCCTCAAGGTTCAGTCAAAATACTTCAGATGTCTACATGCTTCTCAAAAACTCGTGAAGATTTACACTAAGATTTACTTGCATATATATTATAAAATAACTAATATAATCAGATAGCTCAATATGCATCTGTGTTTGAAATTCAAACAGAAGAGAGAATTTTTGTTTATATAATTGATGGAATACAAATTATATTTGTGGGATTAGTGGAATACATGTCGTACTACACACCAGATTTCTGTGGAAACGAAAATCTGGTCAGACTGATGGTGTTTTGTCTCTTAAAACCCAAATCTGCACCTATTTGTCAGTGCATTTTTATGCACGGACTGCTCCCCTAGGTAAAGCTATATACATGATCAGGCTGCTCTAGTTTTACTGTATTAATCACGTCAATCTAAACATTTACAAATTGCCTTCTAATTTCTACTACATCATGATAATTAGAATCTTTACAAATACTACTCTGAAGTCAAAAGCCTGGCCAAAACATCAATTAAAACCTTAACTTATGTTACTGCCAATAAGTGGTCATTAAGGGCATGTGAGGGCAACCAGTGTTGTTGTAGAATCACATTCTTAGGGGTTGGTCTCTAAAGCAGATGTTTTTAATTTTTATTTCTTATTTAAATGACTTATGAAATCTTAAGGCAACTGTAAGGATAATGAAGATTTTTTTTCTATCAGTGATTCATTATAAATTCAGAAATAAGATTGTAAACACAAAACTTTATTCTTGATAAGAGAGTAATAGTCCCTGACCTGCGGAGAGAGAAGCATTGCAATAATATTAATGGTTTAGGAGAATGCTCACTACATTTTAATGGAGAGAAGAGGAATTAGTAGCCTTCTCTAGTGTGACAATTTTCTAGCAACATGAGAAAGGAACTTCTTCAAATATCATAAAAGAGCAGAACACCATTTCTTCATACATTACAATTCTTCCTACATAGTGGGAGGATACTACTCATTTTCAATACATGCTATGAAAAAGTAGATTTAAAATCTGTTCAGTAGGATTTTTCTCTTTAATATGTCATGTGTAGTCAAAATGGAAGTATTGATCAGCTTTCTGATGAGCTTGGTTTTTTTCCTGCGTGACCCGTGAAGTGTACTCTTTGCCCAAAAAGAAGTACTACTGCTAAAATATAGTCTCAGACCACCACTTCCAAATGAAAATAGTTAATTAAATAAATCTCAGAGTAGGTGAAAACTGTTAATTTCACTCACCTCCTTATTCCCATATCATATTGCCATCCTAATTAATTTAATCTTCATTGAAAATGAAGTATAAACTCTTGTTGGAGAAGTAATAATCACAGCATGTAACAGGCTGAAATACCATTCTTAGTCAACACCAGCTGTTTGGCTTGAGGTAGTTTGTGGTGTTGAAAAAGCATTTAAATTATACAGCAGCAGTGGACTTTTAATGGAATATCTGTTTTCACTAAGTAGAAACCTCTCTGTTGAACCTAACATGAAACAGAGAAAAAGACTTACTCTCACCTCTTTTTAATTTTTTTTGGTCAAATTTCAGCATGAAGTAGATCAAAGTATAGCGGATAAATCTCAATAATGTAAGGAAAAAATAATGCCTTTCTTGCACATGCAATAAACGGGATTCTGAACACCATTACTTTGTAAGGTAAACCATGGAATAAACAGAAGTTAGTAGCAGGCTAATGCCCAACAAAGTAACAGGGCAATTTAACATGCCTTGTGATATCCTCAGTGTACATCAGAGAATATTTCCTTTCTCCAGCTATTTTCATCTCAACTCAAAAAGTGCAGAGTTAATGGAATGGAAAATTCAGGCAACCTCACGCTCCTGATTTATGCATGACAAGAGAAACACTTCCCCTACATTTCTATGATAAAACACTCTCTATTTACTACGTTCAAGTTCTTTGCAGTCTGTTTGCTTTTCATGGGCACGGATGTTACCCATCACAAGTTCAACAGGACACAAGTACTTTTGAGATACTCCAGAGTTCTGCTGGCATAGGCATGTAGGTCATGGTGGCTAATCCCCTAACATAAATGCATTTTTACTGGCCTAGTTTTGCTTTTCTTTTGGTCACAGTACCTAATCCCCTAACACAGATTCAGTTTTACTAGCCTAATTTTGGGAGGGTTTAACCTCTGCATTCTGTGGAAAGCAATCCCATGGCTGTATGGTGGGCATTCACAGCTGTAGGACTGCGCTGGTACGTCTCACCCCTCTCCCTATTTTGGTAGCATCTTCCCTGTATAGTCATGACAAAAATATCTACCCTAGCACTGCCAGTGCAAGTGCAAGCAGCTCGAATATAAGTCAGGCATCGTGTGGAACTATTTGTACATGCAAACCCTGACCCACAGTGTTATTTGCAGCCCTTCACCAGATATCTACATTTGACCCTTCAATGTCAAGAGAAATGTCTGACTACCAGAATCTGGTTGTCATCTCCTTTCATTATCACAGGATTTTCTTGGGCCTTTTTTCTGTTCTTCATATTCACAAGGCTAAGCTTCCATATTAATTAAATGTCAACATTCACTAGTCTGAGACTATGTTATCCAATAAATACCTGCCTGAAGCCAACTACAGGAAGGGTGGAACTCACACAATTTTTAATACAAATTATTTGTTCACAATGTTTGATCAAATTAATCAGTAGCAGAATAAATGGGAGCTGCAACCATGTCTGAAAGAGGATGTCCAAAAAAGTATTAATGCTGCTGTTGTGGCACATCTCTCCACTTTGGCTCTAGCAGCTCTCATTTTACAGATCTTCACCTTCCTCTGAGCCAGAGCTGCATTGTCCGTACGCACAGGAGAATAGTTAAAGATAGTAGGAAGCCTCACACAAACTGAGTCTTATTTAGATTCCATAGGGTTCTTTTTCTTTTCCAGGTGTCTCATTTTCAATCCACACAGGTTTTTTTACAAATAAAATGTGGAGGGGGGGAGGGGAGCGAAATCTTGATGGGAAACCTAACAAGGCACGGCCCTTTTCTCTCACTTGGTTTGACAATTTTAGCCACTGGCTGTAGGTGATGAAACTCCCACGGGCAGATCCTGTTGTCCAGATTCCCGAGGTGAGGAAGCTGAGCCAGGGGAGGGGAGAGGCTGCAGGGGAGCGCCGCGCTCGGGCTGCCCTTAATCTGCAGAGATAAGCGGCACTTTTGGGCAGGTCAGAAATAGCGCGTGGTGACACAGACCTGCCGGGAGCCCCAGGCCGGCTCTCCGCAGCACCTTCATCCAGGCAAAAGGTTGGACTCTGCCCCATGCCGGATCGCTCTCCCGCAGCTGGGAATTAATGGCTTCCGCGCAGGAGGAATGATACTTTCCTCATCAGTGCTGCAGATGGAGCTCCAAGCAACAGCCAAGGCAGGGGACTTCCACCTCCTCCTATTCGGAGGCGGATCGAAGAGGGTGCCCTGCACGCAGAGGGCTCGGCAGCGATTTCCCCAGCCCCTGCGGCATCCAGCCGCGCTGCCCGCTCCCTCCCGGCAATCTCAGCAGCCATCCGGGTAGCGAGAGGAATAGTGAGCCCAGGGTGGGCTACAGGGCTGGAGGTCTTACCTCCTTGCCAGGTTCTTTGGGATTTCCCGCCCTCCACAAGCTGGATGCCTTCCTTTGGATGGGGTTTTTTGGGATTCCTGGGAGAAGCAGCCTCAACAAGCTCCCGCTGCCCCTGCAGCCCCCCAAAGCACGAGATGAGCGGCTTTGCAGCGGTGGGAGCTTGTAGCCCTGAGCCTCCGCCACATCCCTGCTGGGAGAAACTCATGTGATTGTTTGTTGTTGCCTTTTCTTCAGAGGAAGACAAGGCAGCTCCGAGGCAGCGTCGTGAGCTCAGTGCTGTCCGTGAGTCCGGCTGGCACCTCCCGGGTCCCCTGCACCATCCCCACCTGCCTCGCTGCTGCCGTGCCTCAGCTGTGGCAGGGCTGAAAGCAGGGGATGGCAGCGGCTCGTACACGGTGCTCCAAAAACCCTCGGAAAGGACCTGGGATTTCAAAACAAAACGCTACCACTGCCAGCGCCACAGCATTCTCATCACAATTCCACGATATCTGTATCACAAAACCTGGTAATTTTAGAGACAAAGTACTGTGATGCCACCAAGTATTTTTAGAACTAATAAAACCTCTGCGGAATATTTCCCTGGAATATATTAGGATCCAATTTCTGCATTCATTAGTAATATCAACTAGAATGTGGTGGATGGTTCTTTGGAAAAAATGCATTCAATGTAAATTGATTTTGTATTATCAGGAATAATGTGGAGAGAGGCTTTTCCAGCTTCTTGAAGCTTCAGCCATTCTACTGCCTGCTGCAGTTTATGCCCTAATCTTGTGAGATTTACATAGCACGTTAATTTTCAGTCTTGCCTGCATTTTTTCAGCTGGTGGATTCTTATTATACTTTAAATTAATTCCAAATTCAAACCACAACAATAGCAAAAAAAAAAAAAAGAGAGAAAAAAAAAGAAAAAAGAGAGTACTGGCAAAGCAAGAGGCCAAACATGACTCAATTAAAATAATATGTATCACTATTAATCACCTCTGCCTGTCCGTCTACATTCCCGTGGTGGTGCCTCCCTCTGCAGCAGCATCATCTGTGAGTAAAGCCAGCTCTCATCCATCCCTCTGCTCCTCCCTCCTCCCGCCGCCTTCCTGAGGGATGACGAGGAGCCCGGGAGAGTGGGAAGGAGCACAAGGGGCAGTGCTGGGAGAAGCCCGGGCTGAAGAGAAGCCAGGCCAGTGCTGAGCCCTGTGCCGCCATGCTCTGGGCTGCCTCCCTGCCTTCCCTGCTGCCTTGTCAGGGCGTCGGGAAGCGTCCGGTCCCGTCGGTCGCCGAACCGAGCACTCCGTGTGCCCGGCCGCCCGCAGCCTTGTGCCAGCGGCCGCGTTGTCCTCGGATTTGTGCAGAGCTCAGCTGGTTGCCAGAGCTTAACGCTTCACTTTATTATTAACAGTTAATGCACATAAAAATAAGGCAGGACTGATGACAAAGAACAAAAGCAGAGCAAAAGAACAAAATAACCACGCTCTGCAAAACAAACCCCCCCTGGCTAAGCGAGCCAAAGAGGGCAGGGCTCCCGCTCAATTTGCCACCAGCCAGCAGTCAGGTTAATCGGAGACCAGGCAGGGGCTGGCAGTGACAAAGGGGACGTTGGAGGCTGAGGCAGGAGGGCTGGCCCTGGCTGTCACCTCCTCAGCCCCTGCCAAGGCCCACAGTACAGAAGTGAGCTGAGGTGCAGAAACAGGGTGAGCTCTGGGGTCCTTACCCACAGGGCCTTGGCCCAGGGTGGCTGCTGGCAGCTGGAAAATAGGGTGATGGGCTGGGGGCTGTTCCCCTTGGAAGCAGCCAACAGACTGATGAGCCCCTAATCTGCTCAGTGCAAAGCCTCACCTGGCCCTGATGGTCTCAGAAGCCAGGTTTAACACAGACTGCTTGGATCAGGCTGTCCTCTTTTCTGTGCTTTATGCAATCACTGGCATTTGCTCCAGATGGGAATATAAGTCTGCTGGCTCTGGCCAAGAGAGCCCTGTGCCTACAGGGGCAGTGGGAGCATTGCTGCAAGGGACAGCCCAAGCACAGCAATGGAGAGCAGGGCCAGCATGTCTCTATGCGACAGAAAAACAGCCTCACACACTGCAGACTTGCACTAATGTGATTTTGAAAGTCATAATATGAGGCTGGTATTGCAATGCTCATCCATGAAATTATGGGGTTTTAGAAGAACAATCTTATTGCTCTCCTGCATCTGTCTAGCCAACAGTAGGTTCTGTTGCTCCCAAAATCATTTAAATGTGACCCAGGAAGCTTCTTTTGGGAAGAGCTTCAGCAAGGTCTCAACCTTTGGTAGAAATGGCCAGGACTGGGGTGCAGGAAGTGATGCTGTCTTGTTCTCCCCCATCTTTTTCCAGAAAAGTCCTCTATGTGTCAGCATTAGCCACAGCCTATAGCAGAGAGACAGCAGTCACCAAAAACCACAGACAGCTTGGTTCAAAGGACAGCAAGGAAAACCACGCACCAGTTTACAGCAAGCCTCCGTGTTTGATCTGGCTGTGCTAGCTGCTCACAAAGCACCCAGCCCGGTGTGTATGGGCTCCATTTCATTTGAATAAAAGCACTTTGGGTAGCCATGGAGGAAAAGAAACAACTTGCAAGAAGCACTTGCTAGTTTCACAAGAGTAATCACTCATCTGAAACTGGTAACAAAAAAATGGTCCTGTAGCCAAGCACATCAAACTTCAGCTTGACTAATTTGTGACTGGTTATTTCTTTGTGAACAGTATGTTGAATCTAATCTGGGAAAAAGTGGGTAATTAATGAATCAGTCAATGACACCAGCTCAGTTAGGGACAAAGCTCCGTATCTCTTCTAGCTTGGGACTGTCATTTGTTGCAAATGATCAAACACCTAAAAAAAGAACATATTTGCTGAAAAATGTACTGAGCCAGGCAGATCCAGAAGCATTTGCAACACAGCTGGGCTTGGCTGCTTCCCTGGGTTACTGCTATACCACAGCTTTCCTCTACTGAAACAGCAACACAAGATGACGCATCAGGCAGGTTAGTACTAAAAGAAGTTATTTTTTCTCTCCATTCTCATTGCTGAAACTGCTGGGAGAGGCATTTCCGATCTCCTTCTGCAGTAGCAGCTCTGGCCATCATGTAGTTTATCTGACCTTTGGCTACGCCACACCATGAAATCAGACACCGCTAGGAGGGGGGCCAGAACAAAGCCTGGAGAGATTAATAAGAGCATTATTTGTGATGTGGCACAGGGCCATGAGTCACCGTGCAGCCAGGCTGCTGCACCTTCTGGCTACAGGAACAGCCCAAAATCTACACCAAGCCTTCTGCTTACAAAAAAATTAGAAACCAAAAAAGTAAAACCAAATAGAAACCAAAAAACAAAAACACACTGACAAAAACCCCACCAAAAATACCCCAAAAACCCCCCCCACTAACTTTACTTCAGTTCTTTCACACAAAAACCTGGTCAAATGAATGAATTGGAAAAGTAAAAAAATGAAAAACAAACCTTCGACTGGTGTGGCAGAAAACATAAAACATAAAGTTAATGTGTGACTTTCATTCAAAAGACATTATTCTTTTCATGATTGTTTGGGGCTTTGGGGTATTAACCAATAAAGAAAACAATTCTGCTTGTTCAGACTGATGTTAATGTCGGTGCAGTACTTTCATTAGCACAAAGATTTGCTCACATGGCCCCCTAATATCTTCCACCTTCACAGCTGTAGCATTCTAGGGAGAAAATGTAGTTCTCTACAGCAAGCAGAACTTCATCTTCTGATGTCATCATGCGCAGATGGCTTGACTTGAACACTAAATTCTGTGCAGGTCAGGTGCAAAGAGCTTGAGGATAAAGAAATATATGTAATTATTATTATTATACTTCTATACCAATCCCAGATAATAAGAAAAGGAATTACATTTCTTATCTTTGACTGCATTTGACAGTGAGGTTAAAGATCAGTGACATCTTGATTAAGAAACAAGAATGATGTGAATCAAGAGATTCAAAATTAATCAAGAAGATGTGAATCACAGTGAATCAAACATGGACAATATGAGTTGTGCTCTGTGTTAAGGAGTTCCCTGACTGTACCAAGCTCCTGAAGGAAAGCTGAGACTGGAAGGTACCTCTGGGTGAGAAGCAGAGAGGACAGACCTGCTGGAAACAGGGCAGGTTCTCACAGTATGTCCAACCAGGAGGAACTTGTGAATAGGGCTTCCTCTACAGAAAACTGGCAGAAGTGTCCTTCTAGTCTCTGATTCTTACAGAGCATTTCAAGCAAGGCATCTGCTGGGAGGGTAACACAGCAATGCCCAGGAAATCCAGGAGCTCCTTATACAGCACAAGTGATAATTCCATCATGTGAATGCTGGAGGGGACAGCTAGGGATTACACTCGACTTCCAGTGGTGAACATGGTCACAGTGTCAGCCTGGCTTTATCTTCTGTAACCATTATTAAATTCAGGAGCCAGAACAGGACTTGGAAGGTAAGCTACAAAATAATTGCTCTGGATTTCAGAAGAAGGAATTTCAATTTACTCACAGAGTTGCGAAATAAAATCCCTTGAGATCCAGCCATGGAGAGGAAATGTGCCCAGAAGTTCTGAATGATTTTTAAAGACGACTCATTGAGTAGCTCAGCAAAAAAATATCCTGTTGTTCAGGAAAAAGGAATTTCAGCACAATATTTCATTGGCTACAGAAGCATCTTCTTGATGAAACCAGATGCAAAATGGGAACATACAAGAGATGGACATGAGGTACAGTACCTATTTCATGAAAGAACTGGCCAGTGGGGTTGTAATACAGCTGTTTGTGACAGCTGTCTAGACTGGGGAAGTCCCCAATGACTGGAATAAGTCTAACACCTCATCTATCTTTAGAAAGGCAAGAAACTGGGAAACTATCTGCTGATCACCATCATCTCAGTCACTAGAAGATCAGAGAGTGTGTCCCTCTTGGGGTCCACTTCTAAGGCCATAAAGGACAAAAACTTATTTGGGAACAAGGAGTATGGGCTTACTGATGGCAAACCGAATTTGACTGACCAGCCTGCTTTCTAAGATGAAATTACTGAATGTGTGAAGATGAAAGTGCTGGCTGTAATGTGCCCCATAAGGTTTTGACACCATTCCACATAATATCATTTGGAAGCTTAGAGGGCATGGCCTAAAAAAACAGGTTGAAAGAGGGACTGAAAATTTTCTGGTCATGCCTGACAGGTCACCAGCAAACAGAGGTGCACCCAAGGGGTAAGCACCAAAATCCACAATGTTCAGTATCTTTAGCAGATACCTTGATGGTAACATAGTCAGATTTGTTGATGACTTAATCTGTCTGCACTGACAAACAGCAAAGCTTCCATGCAGAGGCCCCTTTATGTATTTGAAATCCAGGCCAACAGACACCTCACGATGTTCAACAAGGAAACATGATCTGTTCCAGGCTGGGAAGCACCTCACTGAGGAGCCATCCTGGTTAAAAGGAGTTGAGGATTACAGAGGGCATAAGGCCAAATGTGTCAGTTTGGAAAGGGTCCAGTAAAGTGCTGCTGAGATCATCAGAGGCCTGGAGCAACATGAGAGGGGCTGAGAGAGCTGAGCCTGTTTAATCTGATCAATGGAAGGCTAAGGGCTGCTGGAACAGGGTCGATCTACAGAAGACAGTCAAACTTGTCTTCTTAGTGCTAAAGGCTATAGGAGCGGACATGTGCTGAGGCCTGGACAGGACATGTTCACTGGGAGGGCAGGGTAACCCTGAAACAGCTTGCCCAGAGAGGTTGTGGAACTTCTGCTCTTGAAGGTGTTCCAAGATTTAGCTGTAGTGTGGCTGACCTCATCCACTCTTGGTCACAGCCCCATTTCAAGCAGGATGCTGATCTAGATGTACTCCTTGATTCTAGAACTAAATGAAATTATAATGGTATCAAATGATAGAAAAATATAACTATAGACAAGATAAAGTGAATTAATTTTCAATTTGCAAGAAAGTAGCTGAATATGCACGATTTTGTATTTTTGTGATGCACAAAATATGTGATGCAGTAATTCCTGAGTAATATTTTTTAATACTCCAAAGTCAGTGCAACAGTATGCAGCAAGGAGGAAAGATTGTAACCCAAAGAGTCAACTTGATCGTTTACATGGGCACACTGAAACCATAAGCTTTCTAATGCAGCCAAAAGCAAGCTCAGACACACAGAAAGATGAAGGACACACAGCGGAAGAGAGCCCATATTGATGAGCAGAGGTTAGGGAAAGACACGGATATAGGCCAGGTATGATGCAATAAGTTAAGTCACCTCTGACATCGGCCTTCATGGGCTCTTTTGTTCAGGTCAGCTCCTGAGTGGGACACAAATGAGCAGCAGAGAGTCCTAGAGGCTACAAAACATCTTACAGTAAGAGATGGAAACATTTCAGTATGGTATCTTCTCAAAGGTGAACATGGAGGAGAGATTGCTGTGCTGGTCTGAAGAGACAATCCCACATTTCTCAACACAGGGGCAAAACTGAGTTTTGCTGCTTCTTAGCTGAAAAGAGCTTTTATGGGCACTTTGATGAGTTTTCCTCCATCTCCTACACAAAGGCAAAGTCCTGCAAGCCTGTGTCGAGCCCACCAAGCCTATGCCAAGCCCTGCAAAACCCTGCTCCTTCCTCTGCCCCAGCGCTGGGTAGCAAACTCAGTGACTGTGGTCACAGGCAGCAGGGACATGGTTTAACCTCTGCAGAATTCTTTTCCTGCTTCCAGGAATTTGCTTTCCTGGGACATCTGTCTGTTCTACCCTCACCAAAAGAGAGTTTGGTCTTCACATATTTAGACAAGGAACACAGATTCAGCATCTCTTAAAACTTTCCCAAAGGCTGGAAGTTGAAACTAGATCAGCTGAAACAGGAAACAAGCCACAGTTATGTACACAACATACATACAAAAAAGTAATGGTAGTTAACTACTGAGTCAGTGGTGGCTGGTGTGTAAATGCTGTTAAAAACTGAGTGTATGTTTGTCCCAAAACTGGTGTTTTCTGCAGCTGTTAGGCTTGAAACATGACTTACCTCTGGGTTGGCTAGGTGGGAGGTCAGCTGGATAAGCACTCTGGGTCTTTCCAGCCTCAAATTCTGTGGCTCTGTGGAAATTATGTGTCAGAGGGTTTTTCTCATCATAGCCAGACTGAGAGCTTGAAATCCACATGGTTACTGACAACTCCCAACTGTCAGTAAAGCTGTTTTACAGAAAGTGTTACATGACTGATGTCTCTACAACTGCACTTTTCCAAACAGATGGGGGGAGAAAAAAGGCACCAGTCTCAAATCAAATTAGTCTTGATGGATTACGCAAAAAAAACTTAACACATGCTCCACATTTTGAGTAAATTCTAAATATAACATCTCCATTGAAAATGCAGTATAAGACAGCACCAAAAATACATAAATATACATCTATAAAACTATTTTCACATTACAGAATGAGGACCACTACAAGGGGCTAGAAAAATTACATTTTCTTGATGCAGGAGCCTCATGTTAGGGTTGCCACACCTTGTTTAACCTCACAGATAAGCTCATTTTTGAAAGCTTACTGTTTGACTTCTCGAGGTTTGTCTCTATAGAACACAGGGCAAAGATAAAAATGTTCCCGTTGTAACTGATGCTGTAATTGCATTCAGAAATGATAAATCTGTGACGTTATGGACAAAAATTTAAATAACCTACAGGAGAAAATATGGTATTTACATTCTGTTGCAGCTGGAAACATACTGTAATAAAGAATAAACAGGTGAGTCTAATTATAATTAGACTGAGTATAATTTTATTTTACCAAAATAGTTATACTGGTACAACATTTACTGTACATGCAGTTTTACTCACATAAAGGTATGATGCATCACCATTTCAGAAAAGAGATACAGCAGTGTAAGAATAACACATAGCAGACCTATGTACCTCCAAGTGCTTGTACTGGTTAATGGAGACATGCAGTCAAGGGAACACACTGTGTACATTCAGATAGGTTCTTGGAAAGCTAGAACTTGAAATTACTTGTAGACTTTAATAAAAAAACATTAATAAAAAAGAAGTCTCAGAGACAGGATTAGCAGAATAAAAAATGCAGAATCGATACTTGCACAAACAAAAAAGTCAGGGATTTCTTCTGCATAATTTCAAATTACACCTGTAAAACAGGCCCTGAAATGTATAGCAAAAAGGGCCTGTGTAACAGAGGAGTTCTTTTCCCAGGAAAATTACATTTCAATTCATTTATAGTCCTTTTGGTGCTCCAAGTGATAAAAAGTAAATCACACCTTTAGGTTCTTTACTCCATGTAGAGCCTGCTTTGAAAAAATGAATGATGACAGCTTCCTAATTACTATTTTGAAAGCAATTTTTAAAATAAGAAAGAGACTCTCCCATGTAATTATCATAAAGAATTCATATTGTTTCAGGAGTAACAGAAAAAACTTTGACTGTAGCCTCCTACCTGGTACAGCGCCAGGGAGATTTATTTGGTAAGACTGTGGCAGCCAGAAGAGGCATAAAAGCCATTGCAGCAGTAGCTGTTAAGAATGCTAGCACAAGGGACAATTTTGTTCCTCCTGTCAGTGAACACATGCCTGGCCATCTTACTTGGCTCAGTAAAGACCAGTGCAGCTCTGTCTGCAGAGAGACAGAACATCCATTTCTCCACTGGGAACACCCAGATTTGCTATTGCAGGGAAAGACACCTGTGGTTCTTGCAACAACAGAATTGTAACTGAGGGCACTGAAATAATATTAACTATTATTAATATTAACTATTATAAATATTAACTAGTGCCTGAGCAGTGCTTTTTTTCGTCTTCAGTACATTTTACAAACATTAATTTGATTCAGCACTGATTCAGCTGGCTGCCCCACCAGGCACCTACGCAACTTTGCAGGGACGTTTGTACAGTGGGAGGTGCTGCCTGGGAGAGGACCTTGTTCAGGCATGTGCTGAGTCAATGTGTTTCTCTGGCAGCCTGTACTGGCAGCAGAATTATAGTGACCAAAGAGTTATTTATAACTGTCCTGCAACAGGATTCTTAAGGGAGGAAGTTGGTATGAGCACTGGTATTCCATGTACACACACAGCTACACACACTCACAGCCATGTCACTATTCAATGCATGCGGAATATTCCTCTGACGTAAGTCCTGGGGTTTATTTTCCAAGGAGGTCACTTATACAGGGGGAAGAAAAAATGCAGCTCCAACCACAGCCAGTCCACACCTCATGCAAAAGCCCGGAGGCCTCCCCACAAATTGCCACTACTTCTTCATGAACTCATCAGGACTGACAGCATGGTTAAGCCTCTGACCATACAAACAAACCCTAATGTTAATGTGGCTTCACTCACTTTGGCTTGCTTTAGACTCACCTCCTCTCAGAAAACAGCCACCATGCAGCTTCTGAAGCCCATATAGAAATGGGGAAAAAGAAGCTTATTCTTGAAAAACTTAGGGCTCAAACTTGTCACCCTGCAGGAAAGCCACTCCCACCACATGCGGCCAAGCCTCACTCACTGCTGGCTGCAGCCACTCCACTTGCTCATGTGGAACAACTTACAAAATCAGAGCAGTGCTTAACCAGTTTAACTAGTAATCTACCATAGGTTAAGATTTACTTCCACAGTATTTTGTACTCTAGAATATGAATGAACAAGGCAGTAAAATGAAAGGATCTGAAACTGTGATGGTAAATGCCCCATGATGGCATGCATGGGACCTGCTGGAGCAGCATGCCTTCATTATTGTCCCGGCTGGGAGCAGGTTGGCAGGAACAGAAATAGTCCTTAGGCACTCCAGAATGTGTGCCTTTGAGTTTCTCTTCGTTTTGCAGTTTCTAATGTGAGCGTGCAGCATGCCTGTCTGCTGTGAAAAGGCTCTGCAGCAGAGAAGATGCTGCTTCTTGCACTGAGGTTTTGCACATTTCTTTTCTTAGCATTTCCCTGTGCAGGGGAAAAATGTGCATTTTGCTCTTTGTGCACAGAAAATGTAAAGAAACTGGGAAAACATGATAGGATTTTTTACTAACTCTCTTAACAAGCCAAAATAAAGGTAAAGAAAGACCAAAAGTGAAATCTCCATGAGAGAGAAAACAAAGCCTGTCTCTCTTCTGTCTTGAATCTCAGGGTCCTTCCAGGCAGGCATGATGCTTCACACATTTAAAGATGCAAAGCACATAATGGGAGCTATATCATAGGGGAAATAAATATGTCTGCATGCATTTCAAAGAGGCTAGGCCAAGCACAAGCCTTTCTCTACCGTTTTCCTTCAATACGCAGATCTGTTTTTTTCTCAACTACCACAGTGGTAGAAGGAAGAGCTGCAAAAGGGAGACAGGTGACTGATTCAAAAATTGGAATTCAAAACCTCTTGCACACAGACTAAAGATGTAATCTTTTGTATTGATGGCACTGAATTCAGAAGGCTTCATTCATGGTGATTCTCCATTTATTTCAGCTACACAAGCATTGGTTTGCTTTGGGGGTTCAGAGAAGCTGGAAAGATTTCATAACTCCTGTGTGTCAGAGTTTGATGGCTGGTTTTCATTCCAGATATCATAAGGGATGTACTGCAGCTACCAAGGCTACCAGTATCAAAGAACCAGCAGAGATGTTGCCATTCAAAGATATTTTTATTCTAAGATTCATGTACTTTGTTATATTTTCTTTTTTAAAAAAAAGATAAAAAGAGGGGGGAAAATTCCTATCCTTAGTGGCACTAAAATTAGCCTAGAATAGATAGCAAAATTATCTTCTTCCCCATTTATTTTGCTCAGATGTGAATGATGCTGCATCAAGCACAGAAAAGGAGCACATTAGTCTCATTCTACTGGAAAAACAAGCAAATTACATTGCTGAAATGTCAAGTTTCCACCATGCATTTGATAATAGAGCGTGTGATCAGTTTCTTGCATCCATTGTAGCAGCTCACTGAAGATATGCTCTGCCCTTGGCAGCAGTAGCTGCCCTTTGGACTGAACTGCTTCAGCCAAACGGGGCTTTACCAGTCACCCTTTCAGGTGTGGCCTGGCCTGTCAGATGGTGGGATATTTCAAAAATAGTTAATATTTCTTTTAACAATAGAATTCTACACCTTTTTTTATGATGCCACAATTTTCCATCATGCACTCTCCCCACAAAGATTTTTGACTACCATAACAGGTGAAAGGTCACACCTGGACATCATCCATCACTGCGGCATTTTCTCTGCACGGCGATTGCATGCATGGCTGTTTGTTTTGCAGGCTGTGGTAAGCAGGTAGGAACAGCACCAGTGGGAAGGGTTGTACACTGCCAATGCAGGTCCCCAGATGACTTCAATCATAATTGTAAGGTTCTGCATGTCATGAAATGCCCTGACATTAAGTTTCAGTCTGTTTCAAATTATACCAAATGCACATAAATCTCATTTGAAGTGGTTCTCCTCAGATACAGGCTGTGAAAAGCTCAGGGTGAGCAGAGCTACATAACTAGGCAGGATTATTATATCCTAGTTATCATTTGGGGAAATAAAAAAGAAGAAACATACCTAGAGTATTTCTTCAACTCACTTATCAAAAACCAAGACTGGAAGGTATCAGTGATCATACACATCTCTGAAAACTCTGGAGAGAAACTGGCTTCTAGAAATACTTTCCCTTAAGCTGCAGCCTTGTGAAACCTGCTTGTCTTCAAAATCTTACAGCAGTAGTTGAACTCTCAAGCTGTGCTGTCAGCTGCCTGGGTTTAGATACACTGCTGCTGCAAGGCCAGAAAATAAATGTGGGGTCAGTACCCGAGGGATAAGTGTGTAGGAGGAGAGGAAGGAACCTGTATCTATGAGAAGTGACCCGCTTAAACAGCCCCAGTCACTGCCTGTTTCTCTTCTCCCACTTTGCCCCCTCCTCAAGCAGTGTGGGATGCCACGTTATGCAGAATAATTGGTGAAGGAGGAAGACTAACAGTGGAAAGTAGTCAGCACTGGAAAGTAGTCGGCATCTCCAGAAACAGGAAAGGCTTACAGCAGCAGTGAGCACAGAGAAGATGTTACCAGCTTGATGGAGGAAAGGCGAGCTGTAAGAAAACAAGAAAGGAAAGTGGACAAATTAGCTGAATAAATTTTCTGGTGAAAACAGCTGGAAGAGCATCTCTGGAGACTAAGAAAAACTAGAAACAGAATGGAGAGATCATCATTATCTGTCCATGTTTATAATGATGACAGATATGACAACCTATCCAATGCAAACATTCCCATCCTGCTGCGGCGCTTTCTCTTTCCAGAACAAAGCTCCTTAGCAGTTGCATGGAGGACAACAAAAATCGACATTTTACTTCTGCCTCCTGTGGTTTTTTTACTGTTTGCTATTTCTTTTTTGCTTTTGTGTTTTCATTTTCTCCTGTTTTGGTGATGATCATTAAAGAGCATTACCTGCAAAACTGCATTGCTGCCTTACAGTCTCTTTCGCAAGCTGGATCCTCTCAGAGGCTCCATATCAGCATTTGTCCCTCATTAGGTGTCATATAAGACACCTGCTTTAATACTGGAGCCAAAAACTTTTCATTGTGGTGTTTCTGTAGCCCAAAGTGTTTGTATTTAGCCGTGTTCTTCAGTTTTGTGCTCATGCCTTCTGTTAAATTCTATCTAGATGATTTGAGAGTATAGTCTCCCCCCTCACCCCAATATACTGCCAACACAGATATTTCCACTCCACTGTAGGGAATATCCCACCAAGTAACAATTACATTTCAGTAGGAGGTATGAGACCCATGACAGAAATTATAATCCACCTAATCCCTACACATCTCTGTGTTTTGTTGACCATTCTATGAGGAGCCATGTAAAATGCCTTGTCCCTCTGAGGGAAGAGGGGGAGAAATAACTGACACCTAAGTACTCCCTTCAGAAGTCCAGCAAATGTGTTTTGAAGTTAAAATAAATTAGTTATTGACACTTCTCTGGATGGTGGTTTCCAGTCCTGAGTAGAGCTCTACTTTGTCCCTGACTATCATTCATCCACATCCCTCAGTCTCAGGCTGTGCAGGATGGGGAGGGTAGCCCAGGCTGTCAGTGGACTGGCAGCCTGCCATTGCAACTCACAGCCAATAAAAGGATTTCAGAAGGGGCCCAGGGAATTGCAGACCAGGAAGTTTGCCATCCATCCTCACTAATGGCAGTAGAGTCTGAAAAAATAAAGCCACTGTAGACAAGGATAAACATGGTCTCTTGGAAACAAGGCAGGGTGGCTTCTGCAGAGAGAAACCCTGACTCACCAGCCCACCATAGCCCTCAGAGTGCACCAGAAAAGACAGAGAATGAATGCAGCGTTGCACTGAACTGTCCAATTCTGAAAAAAACTTTTGATTAGTTTCTCTACCAAAGCTTATCAGAGAAATGAACTCACCACATGATGAGAAGATTCTTTACAGAAAGAAAATTGGAGGCAGGACATGAAGCAAAAGATGAGGCTTAAAAGCTACTTTTCAGGGTAGAAAACAGGCATCAACAAGACCACCACAGTGTGGGATTGATGGTGGGACTGGCTTTACTCAGCCTTTTTCATGAGTATCTGAATAGGGAGTGTAAAGTGAAGTCCTTAAATGTCTGTCACAAAGTTCATTCAAGCAAGTAAATCTAGAAGGACTTCATAAAATTGAGTGAGTTGGCAATGGCTCTATAAGGAGACACTAGAAGGTTTAGGCAGCAATGAGCCTCTGACACCCAAACCCAGCCCCTGGGGGTGGTGGGGGAGTGCAAAGAGGACAGGCTCATCTGCACTGTCAGACTCAGGGCTGGATGTACCACTGATCTGATGAAGCAGTTGATGTCTTACATTCTTAGATGTGCTTCTGCACACCATTCCTAGACACTTCCCAGTTTCAGTGCACACTGTGATGGAGCAAATTCCCAGCCTGCCACTAAGGCTGAGATGAAAAAACCCATGCAGTCTAGCTGCTGCACTCCCCAAAGCCAGTACTGCCTATTCCACCCATGTCTTCCTGGTAGCTGCCCAGCTGGCAGGCTGACCTGCCGGGCACACTAAATATAAACCCTCAAGGACCACAGAACAGTTAAAGAGAGAAGAAAACAGATCTTGCAGATGCGCTTTCACACACATGCATTCTCTCACTTCCTCCTTCCACATTATCAGACCTTGCAGAGTAAAGTTCTGTTCAAAACCGACAAACACTTGACTGGAGATCCCAGCTTTCACCTGCTCACCGTTCTCTGGATTTCTCTGGGGTTTGGTGAGCATCCTTTTAAAGATCACTCACCACTCCATTCTACCTCTTCAGCCTGCCTGTGCAGGAATGCCCGTCCCTGGACCGGAGAAGGGCGGCGTTTTTCCTGTTCCTCCACAGCCCGGCCGCAGAGCTCGTAGGAGTCAGTGGCTCCGCCAGTTCCATAGCCACAGTTTTGGCAGCCAAACTCGGCCTGATTCAACCCCAAAGCCCAGTCTGCTTTCTAGCGCGCCAGCGATCTCTGACCCCACGCAGCAGGTCCGGAGCGCCTCTAAGGAACGGAGCCGAGCCGCGGGGCAGCCGCGCTCCGGCTGCGCACTGAGCTCCGCGCCCGGCGCGGAACCCGGGGCTGGGAAAGCGAGATCAGGGAAGCAAGGTGTAGCAGCCTGAGTACTCTGCCAGCCCTCCGTGCTGTGTGCCTCCTGCACGGATAGGTAAAGGGTGAATGCTCTGCCTCTCCCAGTTCCTCCCGCTTCCCCGGTTTTTTGGGCCGTACTGGGAAGCCTTCCCTGCATTGCGTCGCCTTTTCCAATGCCCAGTTCCATGATCTCGGCGATTCTTGAGCTCACTTTACCGAGGGAGGACTGATGAGCCCAGCCCGAAGAGAGACCTCTGCTACCACTTAGAGGAGCTGCATCCCAGCTCCCCTCCCCCAGCCCCTTCAACACCACCCACACAGCAATCCATCAGCATCACCCTTGGAGCATCTGGGGGCAACGTGTAATTAGGAATGATGCTGTCTGCCATTTATAGACATACTACTGCAAGGAAAGGCTGGTGAAAGTAATACCCACCGACAGACATACCTTAGAGCGTGCATCGAACACTAATGGGGAAAAGTAACGGAAAGGTGGAGGAAAGATACAGAGAGAAGAGAGAAGAATGAAAGCAGCAGAGTACTCCCTACAGCTTTAAACCAAAGCAGTCATTAAAATGTCCTCTCAGTGTGACCACGACAGAGTTGTCTGATAAAAGTTTATTTGAAGAAATAAATAAATTCTGTAAAATCAGGACATCCTCTCTTGCTGGGTAAGTAGAGCTGCATTTGCTCTGTCATCCCTTTACTCAGATACAATCCAGCAGAAATTGTGCAGGCATCCACTCACTGCATTGCCGATGTGAAGGACACCATGGGGCCCACTGTGTTTTTCTCTCAAAGTTGTTTAATGCAAGAGATTTTATTTGAGATTTACCTGTCAGCTGATACTGTGTGTCTCATCTCAAGCATGCTTGCTCCTCAGTTTGGGATTGTTTCTTTTCAATTATTTCCTATTTTGGATCTCCATCTTGTTTTTTTTAAAAGTATTTAAAAACTTGATTTTGCTTGTCACAACACTGTATTTCATATGCAAGCTGTGTATTCACTTTGGAGCATACATCAGCCTATTGTCACAGCAAAAACAGCTGCTTGTGAGATGCTGTAACAATTCTGCCAACACTCAGTAACTAGCTTTGGATAAAGCAAAATCAAACAAAAGGAGTGTGAACTATGACAAGCAATGTGTGGAGTGGTGATACAGAAGGGCTGAAGGAGATGTGAAGACTAATTAGCCAAATAAACAAAAACAGGGACAAATAATTTAAGTGCATCATGACTTGGAATCAAAGAACAGAGGGAGTATGTGAGGACTGGGAAAACATTGGAGGGAGCTAAAGTTGAGATTCCTGCATTTGTCCTACAGAAAATAATCATCTAGAAGATATGTGCATTAGTGAATTTCAGTGAAAGAAATGAAGGGGAAAAAAGAGACAGAGAAGAGGTGAAGGAAATCCAGAAGACAGTGACTGAACCACTATTTTGCTCAGTAGGAGAAAGGGAAGGAAACAAATGGACCAGCTGCCCACTTAGGGCACAGAAACATGGCAACAGACAACAGTAAAGATCTGAGTTCTGTGCTTTTGGGGCTGTGGCAAATGCTCTTTGAATGGAGAGTTTTTCAACTGCAGTGTGAAGCCAGATCAATTCCCTCTATTGCTTTGTTCTTGCACTTGGTTTGCTCATTTGCAGCAGTAGAACTGGTGACAGTTAAACAGGATGGAATTTATATCAGGCTTAGAAATTGTACTTGCTGCCTACGGTTTCTCTGCAGAACAGCTTCAAATTACACCACTCTTTTGTGAAGTCACAGAGTTTTGTCATCTAACCATCCCACCAGTCCAGAGCACATCATGGGAGCTTCACCATTGTCATCTGACTGCCATATGCCCCAGCCCGGAACGTTCCCTCAGTGCACAGCCACCCTCAGATCAACAAAAGCTTTTGCCTGGCTGAGGGTTTTCAGGACCAGCTCCCCAAACAAGTAGGATAGCCTGTCTACACCATTAGCTAACTAACAACTATCTTTTTTATCTATTCTTCATGTGTCTGTCACCACAGGATTCCAACACCACTAGCACCACATTTCATTCATCTGCCACAGATTGGAATGAACATTCAGCTGAAGTTTCATTAACTTACTTGTGGATTTTCACAAATTACCTTTTAGTTTTGTGGATTTTTGCAGTTCCTTAAATAGCTATTGCTTAAGGGTTTTCACACTATGATCCTGACAGGTGACTTAACTCTGTATAAAATATGTCTAGCTCTGTTCATTTGGACTGCTCACAATGAGAGGAAGGAAGCGGTATATCTTTCTTTCAAGATTCAAATAATATTAATTGAGATTACAGAATATTACTTGTGACCTCGGAGAAGAAGAAAAATTTTAGATTGCTTTTACAGTTCTGTGTGCTTCCTTTAGGTGTGCAATGATGTAGCTCCATCTATTTTACACAGAAGGAGTCCAGCTGAGAGCATGTTTTATTATAACTCCAGATGATGTTCAAGGGGATGAAAAACTCATTTTTCTCAGGTGGTCAGAGAACAATTCCCAGTAAACTGACATTCTTTTCTCTCTAATCTGAATTCTGCAGAGGAATTCAAGTTGTTTATCAGCCATTTGAAAGATGTTTAAAAAAAAAAAGAGGATGGTCCTGGACTTCTTTACATTTTCAATTACTCTTCAATCTCTTAAGAACAGTCATTTAGGTCAGAGTAGTTAAACTGCTATAAAACAGCTGCTAAAGCAGTCTTGTACTGTAAATTAAATGGCAATTTTACCAAACATTTGCATTGCATGACTACATTAGAATAAACACAAATCTGGACTTTAAAAAACACTTAGGAATGGAAGGGCTAGGCCTAAAGTACTGATTCATGACCCTGTGATAATTCGAGTCCATGGCAAAAATTTTAACAGAGTTTGTTACTCTGAGTAGGTCATGTGTGATATTAAGACAAAAATTTTAAAAAAAACCAAAACAAAACCAAACAAATCAAAAAAATAAAAAGGGGAGAGATGGTCCAAACTGGAGCTCCACACTTCAGAGGGAAAGCCAAGTTTCTGCTCCTGCTGTCAGTCAGGGTGATACATCACAGGCATAGCTATATGAAATGGCAGCTTCTTAAAATATTGTCCTCAAAACAGTACATTTTCCTGAGTTTAACCAAGGGAATTATTGCAGGAAAATGTTTTATAGTCAGCTACACATTGATGGCACTGATGAATGGTAACAGCATGCAGCACTCATAGCAGTTTTCAGCTTCAAAGCATTATGAACATCAGCCCTGGGACATCCTGAGGAGGTGGAAGTCCTCACTGTGCCAGAGCCAGCTAGGTAAGGTTGGTGCACTGATACAAAGTGGAGATGGGATGGAGGCAGGGAGAGGAGTCTGTAATTTCTCAGCCCTGTGGGTGTACTCTGTCCAAGGTAGGGTGGCATCTTCACCCATGCAATTAAGGACAGACCAATTTCAGTTCCCCCCACTAGCTGTGACAGCACACAAGCAGCAGCAGCACGAGGCCCACTCTCCTTGAACCCTCTTCAGCCTCCCACTGCCAAATTTCCCTGTCTCTTGTGTGCTCCAAGACCTTGTAACCTTCCTAGATAAGTTGGTATAGGATTTCCTCTGGAGTGATTGAAGGCAAGAAAGTTTCATGTTGTTAAAATGCTTAGAAATCACTTAAATTATCCTCCCTTCCATTTCCATAAAGAATTTCTGTAGGAATCACGGTCCAATGCTTGGCTGGCATGAGCTGCACTGCCATGGTGTCACTGTCCCCAGAGCAGGAGACAGAGCCCCATGACCAAACTCGGGAACAGCTAACAGCAAGGAGGTGTTACCCATGAAAGGAGATGGGAAACCTGAAGCTTCCTTAACATCCATTTCCCAAAGCAGGTAAGAGCTGCAACACCAGCAGATTACTGATTCTTCAAATCTCCCTTTCTATCCCATGCTCTGCATGGCTGCAGGTTATGTTTCCAACACAGGGCATGAGCCATTCCCCAGTTCTAGAAAAATTTTCCTACCATTTCCTCTTTTGAAGCACTGTTGGAGAAAAAAGCAGGGAAGTGATTTTCTTGCTTCTGCTTTGCTTTCAGTAAAAAGCAGAGCTGTTCAAAGCACAGGTGATGCAGATCTAGTGCCTGATTCTCACTGCAATGGAAATCAGATGTGTGCTGCTGGCCTTGATGGAAATTAGTAGCATAAAGCTGGCTGTTCTCCACCAGCTCCTGCAGATGCTTTACAGAGGCAAGTCTTGTGAAAGAGACACATTTAATTTTGATTACATTTTGGTTGACTAGGCTTGCAGGTGTGTACATATGTGCATACAGGGAGGAGTTACATAAAGACCAGGGCAGACTACAAATGAGAGCTGTTCTTTCCAAACTTTTCACATTACTTGAGTCACAAAATATTAACTACACCCAACCCAGTGAACTCCCTTCCTTCTTTGTTCATATTCACTCTAGTATATCCATCATTTTTGATTCTCTGCTGATTTCTATTGTTGGGGCTTATTTTCTGTGACTTGAGAACCTGAAATTACACTATATATCTTTGTAGTTCATTGAACTAACCAGCATTTATTTTAATTTAGTAAGGAAATGTTTGGCTGGGTGTGACCAAATAAATACTGTGTCTAAACCAACACAAATATAGTTTACACAAGGCTATAAACCTGTCTCAGAGCTCTAATGATATTGCAAGTCAATGAAGCTTCAGTGTTCTCATTAACATTATTCCATCAGACCTCTATGTTGCATATTATTAATTTTTAACAATAGATTGTAATACAATTTACAGCACTGTGGGGCAACAAAGACTGGATCCTGATAGTAATCCAACCTTCTAGGTTGATAATGGCTTTAACACAGACCCAGTATTGAAAGGTGAATGTGTTCAGAGGGCATCAGACCTAATTATAAATAGAACAACAGGGATAAAACACATCACTAGTCTACATCAGTGAAGACAAAACTTTCCTTGAGAGCAAAGGTCACAGATCTTGTTATAAGATTATGAAGTCTTGCTGCTAAATTTGACATAGAAAAGTAATCAAAAGCTTTGTTTTAAAGAAATGCATTAACATACTTTTCTCACTTCTTGGAGTTTAATTTTTGTTACAAAAGGAATAAAACACAGAATAGGTAGTGTTAATCTGGGTACCTATAATTTAACTCAATTTGGAAGTTGGAACAAGCATATATTTATGAAGAAAAAGCAAGCCTTCAAAAATCTGTGGAAATATGCTAAATGGATGCCATTAGTGGCCTTGCATTGTTCCTCTCCATGGCTTGCATGAGAGTGAACACAACTGGTTTCTGCTAGAGACAGCAGCTCCCAGTCCCTCAGCACCTCGCCCAGCACCCAGAGCCTCGTGCTCCGATCTCCGGGCAGGAGGGACACGGCCATGAAACCTGTCTAACCCAAGCAGGAATAGCTTCTTGTGAAAGGCAGCACAAAGCCATTTCCTGGTTTAAAAGGCATTCTCATCATCAAAATATGCATTAGTATTACTTATACATATTTTCTAACTCAGTCTTTTGTGCCGGATCTAGAAATACAGTGCAGCGGTAATAACATAATTAGTATTTTCACTAGCTAAATTACAGAGCTGGCTGTAGAATAAAGCACAGTAGCATCAACACTATCAGTTAAGTATTATACAAAAATAACATCAATAGTTTTAGTATAATCACAAAATATAATATTTTCTTCTTTCTCTGTGATCCCTTTAAATTATGTCAGATGAGGAAACTCGCAAAATCCACTGACTCTTAGTTCAACTCCAGTTCTAAAAATAAGCATCTCCAAGATTTCCTAGGTAAATTTTTGTAGGTCCTTTAACAATATTTCTTTCTGAATATGGTATTAGTTATAAAGAACTTAAGTTCTGCTGCATCAATTCTCATATGAATTTGATTTTCCCAGCACTTCTGTAAGTTAACAAAGGAGTAGAACAGATACTTCACAGATGAAGATGATGAATCATAGCAATTTGTAATAATTATCCAAGACTATAAAGGCAATCCTATGTCAGTGTGAGAAGTGGAACCATTGGCTTTGCAATCCAGTCCTACTCCATGTTTCCTTTCCCCCCCGCTCACAAAGGAGATCTAAAATTCCAACAACCAAGATACTAGAAACCAAGCACCTACTAAGGAAGAAATTGAGGCAAGCATGCTTTCACAGATTCCTCACATCGTGAGAGAATTGTCTGCCACCCCTACATACCCAGAAATCAGAGGACTCCAATTTATAACAAAGTTGAAAGCAACCCATGACATTTTCCATGCTTAAAACTCCCCCTCATCCGGGCTAATTCACAACCCCCTAGACCAAATCAAGAACACTTGAAGATCTACTCACACTCCATCCACTTCCTAATTACAGTAACTTTATGCTTTACTTCACTAAATGAGATTAATTTCCTCCAGCAGTTCCATTCAACTCCTTCAACATTTTGTTCATTTGTTTGTTAAGATGCAGATCTCCAGCAGCTTGATCACTTCAGATGAGACAAAGCAATCCCTTGGTAAATCCCTCTGGACATGCAGAACATATTATATGCACAAGAGTTGAACTCCTTGAATTTCCCCTTTTCAGATCCTCTAGGTTTCCAGTCATTCAGATAAAGAAAGGAGCTTTTGTAGGCCAGTTAATCCATCTGCTGAATGAAATATGGTAAAAGTTCTACACATCCACATGTTCTGTCAAGGCCCTGGTTTACATCTGTAGATGTAATAATAACTGTAGTAATGCAGACAAAAATCATGGCTCAGGCCCCCAGAGAAGATCTTTAGAGACTTGAGTTGAAAAGTCCCAATGCTGCAGTCAAAGGAACAGGCAAAATGATTTAAGGGCTTACATTTATTTCTGCCAAAGTACTGGCTTACTTTTCTTTGTGTGTCTTAATAAGCCACCTCTGTGAGAGGGACTCTTACTTGAAATGCCTGTATGTCCTAAGCTCCAAAGTAGGCACCATTGAGTGGTAAGCTGAGACAAACATCCAAAGGCACTGTAAGGCCCAAGCTGCAAAATGAGCCTTTTGTTCATCTTCTCTAGCACCACAGTCACACACTCACATGAAAACAGCATTTGAACGAATTAAAATGCAAATCTACATTTTATTATATGAAATTGAGACGAATGATATGCACTTGAAGCCTGCCAGAGTAGCTATTACAAACATTAATATAGTTTTGGATGATGACTTAAACCAAATGAGATGGAATAGAAACACCGAAGAAACACCTTGTGAAACACTACAGGAAAAAAGCAACTCTTGCCATAGTTACATTAGTAAAATGCAAATTAGCAATTATTCTGCTGTAAAGGGCTAGATCTGTCCTGTGTAGACATGCACCTCCAGGGAAGCCTCCAGCCACAAGGTATTTGTGCAAGGCAGAGAAGCAGCCTGGCAGCAAAGAACAACTGCAGGGGTCTCAAACTACATGGGAGAGGACTTTGCACTGCCACAGCCTAATGGGATGTGGCATCGTCCAGGAATTCTGCAACAAGAGGCCAAACAGCCACTGGCCTAGGCCAGAGCTGCCCAGAGGATGTAAAGATGTATTTATGCTAGGTCTGATTTAGATTGTGCTCTACACAATCAGATCGCTTTGAAGGTTTGCCTTGTGCAATCATTTCCTTTGTCACGAATCAGAAAAAGACTGTGAAAAGACTGTGAACAAATTGTTTAGGCATTGAAATTTAACCCTGTGGAATCCTTACAGTGTAGCACAGTGTGACACAGCAGGAGCACATTTGTCAGGGGACTGAAGGCTCTTTGCTCTCTCTGCACAAAACATATACATTAGCATGGTGTGGGGTGGGGGTGCTCCCAAGCACACGAGGCAGCTATGGGGACACACAGCTCCATGCCTCTGCTGCCTCCCATCTGCACACAGCCCTCTGCACCACTTCTGCTCTGTTAGGGAAAATAGAGGCTTCAGATCCTTCAAGAATGTCTTGAAGCCCTTCCATTGCATTTTGTTTCAGAGGTTTGATTTTTAAATATCCAAAATGCATGTGAGAAAATTATTGAGTATTACTCTTAACAACAGCCTTGTTAAAAGTCTCAAAGTTTTCCCACTAGCATTAATGGAGCCAGAATATCCTAGCATTAATGTCAGAATATAAACAGTAAAACCAAAAAGGCATTTGGTAAATGCTAGTCAGTTCCAAAGCTTTTCACTTAGCTGTGGGCTAAGGAAAGGACCAGTCTTGATGTGGATTCTATACCAACATTCATGACACCACCACATTCTGTCTCAGTCTCCATAGAGTAAGGCACTGTGCAGGCCCTGCTCCTCCTGAAAAGCAGTCTGAGAGCACCAATTGCCTCACAGCAGGAGCACAGCCCTCTTTAGAAATAAATTTTAACACAGGATAGCCCACCAATGTTTCTGTGAACTGTTGAAAAATATGCTGACAAGAATTTAAAAAATAGTAATTTAGAATTTGGCAAAGAAAAGCCACTCTAAATAATTTCCAACTGCAATCAGTCTTTGCTCCTGCTTTACAAGAATATCTTCTCATAGATAATATCCCTCTTTTATAAACCCATTCAGTTATATGTTTAAGAAAGTAGGTACGTTTCTCTCCAGTGGAGGTTTTCAAATATTGTCTGTCCTTGTGGCTGCCAGTATTTTGATATCACATTCCAGAAACACTATTTAGTAGTCCTTGGGAGAAATTATAAAAAAAAAAAAGGACAAAAAAATCACATCCCTCAAATTGCTGCCAATGAGAAAAACTGTTAGAACAAAAAATGTTCAATGACAGTTACATTACATATTAGGGAAGACGTGAGGGTCATTTGCTGTGTGATACACCAGAGGAATAGGCAGAATGTAAGTCTTCTCACTCTCCAAAAGAAGGTAAAAATAGTTTCAGGATGTTCTACAGATGGGAAAGAGCTCATACCTCTATGTCAATGTGATCTGCAGCTTCAAGACTTAAGTTCAAATGTGTTTTAACTCAATTCTTCAGCTATTTCAGCTCCTGAAGGATAGATCCTAAGCCACCTTAGTCCCATCAGTCCAGTCAGTGTGACCTAAGATTTCCTCTGAATGTGCTCAGAACTTTGCTAAAAGAGTTCCTGCAGCCAAGCAAATCTCTCTTCTGAGCCACACAAATGTGCTGCTGACCCCCACAGAACCAAAGCTCCCAGGATCCTTCCCTCTGCATCCATGGAAGTCCTGAGTTCACTCTGTCTTTCTCAAGAACAACAATTCACAGGCCAAACAGAGTATTGCTCCTTTCCTCCACAGTGAATCCTGCCTTAATTATAAGGACTTTTGCAAAAGATCTATTATCTACCAGGCCAGAATCACCACACTATCATATCAGGCAGAATTCAGCTCTTATATGATCTTTAGATCTGATTATTTTTTTGTTTAGCTGCTACTAATATGTTTGAGGTGTAAAATCATGATAAATGATTTAGATGTATGTTTGGAATGTAAAATCATGACACTTCACTTCCTCAAAAGTAGGAGTAGGAGCCATCTCAGTGCAGAAAGAACTCCATAATTAAAAAAAGCACAGAGACCAGCTTTTTTCCCCTCATCAAGCCTGGGAAGCTTTAAACAATATGCAAAGGCAGAAAGGGAAATGGTACTAGTACTGAGAAGGCTAGAATTTGAATGAGATAACAAACCTTTCTTGTGGAAGGAAAAAGGAAATGACTGATTCTAAAAAAGCTTCTGTGATAAATCATCACCCCTGCATGAAATTCCATTCCATTCATATACATGGCAATATCTGGTAGTAATTTAAAGAAAAACAAAAAGGAACAAAAAGGAAAAACTTAGCAACAAACAAGTTTATAAAGAATAAAATATAGCTTGTTAGAATTGCTGAGCTTTTTCACTAGTTCAAACAGTAGAAGGAGATTTGAGAATCAAGCGAGGCTTTCAACAGCTGTATTTGTATTACAGTCATAAAGGCATAAATGTGAAATGCAGCTCTAATAAAACACTGAAGTTTATAAAACTGGTTGGTAATTTTCCACTCTTTCCAGAAGTATCTCAGAATATCCAGGGGAATAATACCTGAAAGAGAAACATTTTGTTTGTGTGTGACGCTACAAGGCATGTTCTGTGCAAAGTAATGGAACACTATGCACATTTCTACTGATCAGAAAAAAATCCTAGCATTAAACACTGGTCAAGGAATTCTACAGCTACTCCACTACAACATTTTAACAACCTTTTTTTTAACTTACATGATTATTTATACTTGGAAGTCAGGTTTTCAAAAATATATTTAATTTCTTTTAGGGCATGTAGGTAAGCAGACACATTTTAGATAGGTTCAGCTTCAGCTGCCATAAGCATTGTCTTTACTAAGAAATGTAAGTGTTGGCTTCTTTTGAAATCCTATATGGCCCTTAATAAAAAAACATGAGTTTACACAGAACTGTTAGCTGGAAATGACAATAGTCTGCTGCTGTTTGTCAGACATCAGCACACACCCCAAAACTCACATGAAGTCTACATCCATGAGAGGGACACTGGTTCTGGAACAAAAAAAATTGTCACAATGACCTTCTCTCCCTAGTCCACACAAGGATGGACATTATCCAGTAGGTTTTCATTAGAGTAGGACTCTATGGTGCCATTATTGTCCTACGTCATTCAACTGATTTTCCAAAGGACCAACTACATGCATCCAATATGCAAGCATCAAAACTGTGTCTAGTTCTTGTTTTCCAGGTTATAACCATCAGAAATTTAATACTGTATTATTCTACAAACATACATCTCAGTGTATTTCTAGTTTTGCAAGCAGGCGAATTGTCACCTCTGAGCCCTGAAAGTTTCAAGTATAAAGAGAAACACACCTCCATGTAATGTAGGCCTAAAATATACTCCCAAAAATCCCTAATGCTTTCCTCTAAAGGAAAATCTATTTACCTTATTAATTTTGGTTTCTGGATAATTTCTGCATAATTTAACTCTTTTTAAATCTCATATTACTTCTGTGATTGTAAAGCTAACTTTCCAATGCATTGCTGTATGCAGTCTCCAAACAGCCTAAAATAACAGGTCTCCAGGAAAAACCCAGAGCTGGATTCTATCTCAGCTGCTGTGCCTCAGGCAGCACAACCAGCATCAGGCAGTAGAACAGACAGGCAAGCAGGAGATGCTCAAAGGGGCCTTTTGCTTTATTACATCCCAGGCTAGATGAGTAGTTTCTTTTTTCACTTATGGGGGGGAAAATAGCTATAACAAAGAAACATTATTAATATCCAGAAAAGAATAAACAAATTCCTCTTTCCCTTTGAAGTACTAGCTGCAGAGTAAACTTTCTTTATGATTATGCTTTTACCCATTTGACAGCCACTGGCTCTCCTTTGTGGAGACAAACAGGGCTTCATTTTGTGAGACTTAGTTTCCAGCTACTATTAGCTGAAGAACTCTGCTGCTATAATTAAAATTGATGATGCAGATTTTCAGAGCCTGTAGAGGGAGTACATGAGTACAACATCCTTCTGATGTGTTGATGGAGTGAAGGACTGGTAAATGGATATCTAGAATCTAGGAGGGCATTTCTCTCATTATTACAATTTAGGATGGTGACATTTTGACTATAAGCTATTTAATAGTGTTTCTGTATTCATTAAGGGCAAAGTTCAACTTGGTGCAGACAGCTGGTGTATGGTCCTTTTATATAACACTTAAGCTTGGTGATGAGGCTCAGGGAGAAAGGGCAGCTGTGGGCAGACCAACTGTGCAGGAGAGCCTCTGGACCCTCTGTACATCAGAGGAAGTTTCAAAGGAGCCTCTGAATACACTAGTTCAGACACACTACCACAAAAGTCAAGGATGCACCCAAGGATTCACCAATACCTGTATTTTGGAGCCTAAGTAATCCACAAAACAAGTTACCAAAATTAATTTTGCACAGACATTTATAAATATGAGTGGTTGTACTCAAGACTCAAGAGTCCATCTGGGCAGTGCAGGACTGACTTTTGTCACACTTTCCTGCAGAAGCCTGATTATCTGGGCTTTGTTGACAGACAAAGAAATTTTATTCCAAATACAAAAAGAGAAAGTGTTCTAATGTATGTGTCCAGAGGTTGTGTTACCGCTGGGGCAATTAACCAAATGTTACACCCTGGTTTTATTAAAACCAAAATTCACATACGAGTTAAATTACTATTTTAAATCCTTTCTTTGTGTTGTTCCTGTGAAAAACATCTAACAATGTTACAAGTACGAATTCTTTAAATTTCATTTTCCATACCTTACTATTTCCTCTGGATAGCAATTGTTAATAGTGTTGATATATTCCTGAAGAAGTGACCCAGGTTCTGCTTTTATTTCTTGAACCTTTTTAAGTCCACCAGTTGTTACAAAGAGACGACGTGCTTTACTGTCATGTGGTAACACCTACACACAGAATAGTATATAAAAAAAATTCTTTTGAATTAATCTGTATGCTAGTAGGCTCAAATATTGCTTTTTTGTTTTTAATTCAGAGGATAGATAAAATGGAAAATCAGAAAAACAACATCTGTAATGACTACTGTATTATAACACCCAGTTGTATAGGGAAAAAAAACATAAACCAGTCCTTTATGATTACAACATAATTTATAATGTACTTTAATACATAACATATATTAAAAAACGAATTTAATATTTATCCTTACATAAATAATATTTCTTGAATTATTCCTACAGAGACAACAAGATTGGGGAGAATAAATAGATAATAAAACCAGAACACTAACATGGAATAACAACAGCATCTGTTCCACTTAAACTAAGTTATTCAGGTCTTTTATGTCAATTCCCACAGTTTAATTGTAGAGCTGAATTTTATATCATTATAATGATCTAGTATAGATTAGTGCATGAAAACAATACTGAGAATTGTTGCAAGTGAACAATACAGCCTTGAAGCATTACATGCTACTATTAAATTCCTAGATATTAAAATCCTTTCACACACTATGTAGCCACAGAAGCCTTTTACAAACACACACACAAAGCAAAAACGTGAAGTTTCTGCAGCCAAAGGGGATGAGAAGCAGAAATGATCAGACAATAGCATTCTGTGCTCCCTGAGTGATGCCAATACGCAGCTCTGTCCAGAGGACG
>VWYI01002181.1:61863-73571 GCA_013399455.1 Anthoscopus minutus
GCCCATAGGGCTGCAATATTATTAAAAAAATAATAATCAAAAAATAGAGAGAGAAAAAGACAAAGATAATGCAAGATGTCAGCTGCAGCTACAGCAAAACCAGATGCGTTTAAAAACCAACTCTGAGACTTACAAATTATGAGGGCAAAAGCATTTTTTAAGCTTTCACAGTGGTCAGATATTAAGTCATAAAGTTGACTGTACTTCAGTGTAAAACAAGACCCTCAAATGAGGAAGGGAATGCATAAAAAAGGTGAAGAAAACACTATTTCTTCCATGCACACAGGCAACCTTCATTTCTGTGGTTCCTCTAGGCTGCACAAAATCAACAGACAGGTAAAGAAAAAGCAGGAGAGCACAGAGACTTCTTGCTATTATATGCTCCACAGAAGTGTTAGGAAGAACTATGAATTTTTTGTTGTGGGAACTGAACAGACGTCTGTTTTCACATATCTCCCACAAGAACTGCCAAGGAGGAACTAGCAAGGAGACAGGATATGGCCCTTTCCCTGCCTTCCTCCTCCACACTGTGACTTCCAGGCTGGATAAGACAGCAAAAAACTCTATTGGAAGGGGCCCTAAAGAGAGAGAACACCTCTGAGACACAGTGCCTTCCCCCAGTCCAACCTGAGACAGAATTACACAAACCCTGAAAACACAAATGCTAATGCACAGTCCAGCATGAAAAACAAATAGCACCCCATTTTGAAGCATAGCTTGGAAATAAGGCTTTTACAGTATCATAAATAAGCCCACAGAAGTAACAGATCACAGCTCTAATAGGAAATGCCCAAGCTATGCTACAGGAGAGAAAAATAGTTTTACTACAGAGAACTTAAAGAGTATACTTCATAAAAGCAAATGCCAGACAAGTATAGTTTAATAATTTATAGGCAAAGGAGAAAAATGAAACAAAACAAAACATCAGCTGATATGAAGGGCACAAAACCATTTCAATAGCAAGCAATGTTCAAACACACACCAGATAACCAATTGCTATGCACTTGGCTCATTAATAGCTCCAGTCAAAATGCAGAAGCAAAAGCAAGGGATTCTGTGCAAATCTCGTCTTTGAACAGCCTTAGCAAGAAGCCAGGGCAAATTAAACTGTGGCAACGTAATCAGGAACCTGCACTACTAACAGCAGTACTTCTAGATCTGTCATAATCAGAACTGAGTATCAAGAGTGTTTTACTTGGCCATTTCCAGAAAGAACACCTCGCCAACAGAGCCTGGTATACCCTGCTACCAGGTTACACTGCAGAGCATTGCACAAAACATAATCCACAGTTGAACAGGATTCCCAACACAAGCTGAACATGACAGACACTGCAGGTCTCTGGATTAGCTAACTTACAAATTTTAAATGTTTTGAATAAATTGTATCATGTTTACATGCTGCATTCAAATCAACAATGTATTTAACAACTAACTTTAAGAATTTTGAGAGGGATGAAAAAAGATTTGGAATTTTTACCCTTATTTGAGACTGAAGATTAATCAGTATGAAAGGAGTGAAGCCTTTATATTATTGTAAAATATCTGACTTCAGTCACTCCTGTACAGACAGCTTGTAGCTTATCTAAAACAGATGTGACTGGGATTTATGTGATACATTGGCTCAGCAAAAATATTTGCACGTGAGTTAATATTCCACTTAATCTCAAGGGGCAAGGAAGAAAAAAACCTTGCTTATAAGAAACTGTTTTCCCAGTTTTAGGATGAATTATGGCAGATTCCAAATGAAACAGTATCCAGCTGTATCAAACAAAAGAACAGGATCCAAACTGCTTTGAAGGGGATGTTTGAGGATACTGAAAAAACAATGGCACACCTTTAGAGCAACTTTTTCTTTGGAAAATCAGCTTCCTTGCTGTATAGGAAACAATTAGCAATTAAGATATTACTCACCAAACAGAGCCTTTTCTTACCTTACTATACTGCCCAATAATATGCTTCATGATACTGGGAGGGGCCTCATGAAGCAGTGGTTCTAGTGCTGGAAGATACGTGCATTTCTGAAGAATGTTCTTTAAGGCTTTCTTAGTCTATTGAAATGCAAAATAAACTTTCTCTAGTAAGATATCAATGAAAACAACAAGAATTCATATGTATCACTGCAGTCTGATCAGAAAAGCAAATTGATCAGAATTTTCAATGAGCAATTTCTGAATAGAAACTATGATATCTATCAGGTTACTTAATGAAGAATCAATTCTCTACTTAGAATTATTAAATCTCAAAACCTACAGTGCATCATATTTTTATTATGTTATCTATGGTCAAAGTAATGGCAATTTTCCTTTGACTATAATGAAAGCTGGAGTAGACCCTTTAGGTAAATTAAAGTACTCTGATATAATAAGAAAGTTAAATCAAAATATGTTTTAAAAGATTGTATTTTGGAAGTGGCTTACTAGGAGAGGCTGCTGGTCTGGGATAGCAAAGTGCACTACTGTCCAGGCAGGGAGGAAAAGAGAGAGTGAAACAATTGTGCATTGGTGCATGTTTCTGAAAACAAACTCAGCGCTGACTGATACAAGCAACAGTGACCTTCTTGGGCAGTATTACAGGTACAGCTAATTTGGCTTCAATATTTTTGGGAAATTACTATATAAAAATTACTTTACAGATCTGGAATGTGGTATTTCAGTGGAATGTACAGAAGCATAGTGCAACACAGGAGATCATATCCTGCCCTATTACACTCTTCTGTTGGCTCACTCACTGTTGCTCAGAAATACACTTTATTAAACTGCAGCTCTGCTAGCTCCTACACAAGGAAAGGCCCTAAAGATGGGCAGTTTCATGTTTTAAAGAGCAGAGCCTTGATTAGCTGTTACAATTTTATTATAATAATAAAAATGTAGGCAAAATTATTACAAGGACTGTAACATTTTCTACAAGAGTTTATACTTGCAAAAAAAGAAATGGATAATTAGAAATGAGTCACAAGAAATGACAGCATTTATGGGTCTATGCAATTCTGATCTAAACTGGAAAAAAATAAGGGTTTAGACTGTGGTGCCTGTAGCATATGATTTGGTATACACCATATGCACATGTATTAGGACCACCCAGTCCCCAAATAAATGACACAGCCTTCAGACACTCAGCATCCAGGCAAGCTGTGACTCAATAAGCACCAATAAAAACACATATAATTTAGTAGTTCTTAAGCACTTAAACCTCTTGATTACAATTAATATACCTTACTGCAAATACTACAAATCTACTTGCTTTCATTTTAAGATCCTCTGAGCTGTTTGTGTCCACAAAGATATCGAGCAGCGTGGGCAGCACGTTTGCTACTGCAACATGACGTGCATGCTCAGCACTATGTCTTCCAATCTGTCCCAAGGCCCAAGCAGCTGCTGCCTTAATATGATCTTCATGTTCTTCTATCAAGCAGACACACAGTGGTGGTATTCCCTGTAGCATTAATCAAAAGCACAACCTTTACAAATGTAGACCAGGGGATAACAATGTGAAACATATACAGATAGTTAGAAAATGTTTCTCTATTTACACTCCTCTTCTAAAAAAAAAGCTGTGAGAGAACGCATGCTAGTGATGCCATATTTTTAAAGCATCGTGATTAGCAAGAATTTTTAATACATCTTAATAAATATAGTTTAAAAAAACAGATTCAGTGTTCTAAGTGAGAAAACAGTTTGAACCAGCATGCAAATTAAAGGTATAAAAAGAATACACAACATAATTCATGCTATACTGCGTAAAGGTGGCAGTTTTTCTCGGACTGAAAATAAAAGAATTTGAGTGCTTATGATTCTGTGAAATCAGTTTAAGACTAGAAGGTCTCAGACACTGAGTCTTGTTTTTTTACTATCCACAGCACTAAATTTAATCTTATCAACCTCTTTTTGAGTCCAATAGTTCATGTTTGACTCAGTCACTTCAACAAGGTTTTCAACTCATGATTTGCAGATATCAAGAGATGGAGATCTCACATCTAGCTGTTACTAAAGTTGTTCTGGTTCAGGGTCTTTTTACTTTCTCCACAACTACTTAGTATCTGGTATTTTATGCCAAACACTCCAACAGGAAACATTTCATGCTACTTTAGGTAAGGCAAGGCTACTAAACCTCTATCCTAAAAACCTTATTCTCCATCCCATGAATCCTTCTTATACTCTTTTCTGCACAGTTTTCTGCTTTGTTGTTTTGGATTTTTTCCCCAAGATGCTTTTCAAATACAGACAGCAGAACTATATATACAACAAATAGCTTAACTTCTCTTTTCCAATAATGCTTCATCTTCTACTCTTTCATACCACAAAGGACTGAATTTAATAAGGGGATTTTTGCCATTGCATTACAGCAGAAGACCACAATGAAGTGTTTATCCAGTATGATCCCAAAAATCATTGTTCCAAATTCATCCTTTCCAGGTTAGAGAACCATGGAATGGAATTATCTCTTTACATCATAATATCATCAGTGTCTAACTGCATATGGTAATGCCACAGTGTATTTCTTTCAAATGGTTTCAGTTTACCAAACCCCATCCTTAGCACTATGTACCACTCCACAAGCTTAATTTCCCCTGAAGCAGTCATTTTGGTTTTCTTTTAATGGGTTTGGGGTTTATTTGGGTTTATTATTATTATTTCTCTTGTGGATCATTCATTAACTTATTTAATTTCATCAAAGTTTGTCCAGATCCCTACTACAGCTCTCACACCAGTTCCATTGAGTTATGATAGGAATCATTATTATTCTTCAAAAATCTAACTTAGGGACTTCCTCCAGAACTTAACCCTGGTTTCATCCCACTTAATGTCAAGCACTCAACAGCAGCAGTATATTTGCTGTAGGCATCCCTGAAAGTAGAAAGACAGAGACATCCAGAGAAGAAGGGCCTCCAGAGATGGCAAGAAAAAACTATTTCTTTAGTTTTAAAATACAGAAGAGCATTTTTTGATCACTTCTACTTTCTCTGCATACTATAGTATGCTGTAGCAACTTCCATTTTTCAACTTCCATTTCTACTGGAAGACATTTCTGTTCCTTTGTTTATACTGTTTTGTAGCTTCACTCCTATATATATGTTTTAAATGACTGACATAGTGTGAAAATGGGTCCAAAATGTTAGTGAAATTGTTTCCTTCCTTCTGTCATTAGTTAGCATCATTCACATCAGACTACTAAGGCTAATTTCACCTATCACAAACATTGCAAATTCTCCCTCTCCTATATCATTTGCTGGCAGAATTTGCTTAAACTTGAAAATGCATAACTTTACTCATTTGGAATGTCACTTGCACAACTGAATCAAGCCACATGACATTGGAAACTGAGGTCTCTTCAAGTCTGAAGATTGCTGTTGCAAGATACTCTAGCAGCACTAGCAGTCATGCTAGTACAATGAATAACACACATAGCTGTTTCAAAGAAGCTTTTGATGCAACCACAAATATATATTTTAAGAGAAAGCAGACTACAGAAATTCAGTGACTTATTTTCTGTACCCATGCAATGGCAACACAGAAAAATCCTGCACTGTAATACCAACTAATCCAGGATGTTTTGTAAAAGGTTCAACACCATAAAGACCTTTTATCAGGTTACCATGTAATTCCAGTCATAGAAAACAGCAATACTAGGAGAAAGTGCATTCATCCAGAGCAAGTATATAAACCTGTCACAAAATACATTCTCTGCCTATGTTAATTTGTATCTTTGTACCAAAGAATACTGCTGAAGAACTACAGGAAGACAACAAAATGATAGCTAACCTTGGAGACAATCACTGCCATTGACAGGTTCTCTGAATGAGCTGCCATATAACCAAGTGTCATGATGCCAGGCAGTCTGACAGTCCCTTTGGAGCTGCCAATACAATCAACCACAGCAGCAACTCCACCTGAATTTACTAAAAGCTGTGAAAGCTGAAAAGATAAACAGAAGAGATTAAATACTGTGAAGTATCAACAGGCATAAAGTACCACAGCAGAGAAGCCACATTAAAAATGTGTTGCTCCTGTTTTACAAAATAAAGCTGGAATAAGAGTGATGTATCGTACAGACTGTTGGGAACTAAGTACAGCATCAAGTTTTCAGGAATGAGGCTAATTTGCTACTGTGTTCTTGATTGACTTTACTGCAAGGAAATCAAAGTTCTGAAACCTTGATGCTGTATAGCATGGAATGACATTCTCAATTCCATCATCACCAGAGAAATGTTCAAGTGACAGCCTATCACATGACTGATCTTGAAGATGCACCAAGCCAGATGCTGTTTCGTTCTAGTTCCCCCTCATTCCCAAACTAACATCCCATTCCTCCTCTCACCTGCATTCTAAATTACCTCTGTGGCATAAAATTCTTTGTGGATCCTCGCAGTGAGGCATGAAGCCAAGGACAACTGTTCTGGATGTGCAAAACCAACTTGGCTGCACCATTCTGGCATGTTGGCATGTTAGCATGCTCTGAGGGAAGTGTCCAGGGAACACACTTGATGGGTAATGGAGTCTGCCCTAGAATGCCAAATTACATAGCCTTGCTTATACATAGCTATGCAACATGGGTTTCTACCAAAAGCAAACTTCTCACATCACTTGAGGGACAGTAGTATAATATGTATGATATCAATAATGCATAGAAATTAAAACTGATTAGTAGTAGTAGTAGTAGTAGTAGTAGTAGTAGTAGTAGTAGTAGTAGTAGTAGTAGTAGTAATAGTAGTATTTTCTTCCACATTTTTAGGTATATCCAATTCTCCCTACAGATTCCAAGGCAAAAGGAACATGTTCTTAAAAGTCAAAATTAAATGAACAGAACTGAAGCACGTAAATTCCCAATACAGTTGATTTCTATGTATATGAAATCCACCTTTGTCTTAGAACCTTTAAAAGGGGATTGTTTTCTTCATGAAACAGCCAGATGAAATTTTCAGTTAGTACTTAGGAAAATCTGTTCACATGATTGTGAATTAGAGCCAGTGGCAAACAAGTCCTAGGTGTGGACTTGTGTACCTAGATGTGCAGAGTCATGTGTACCTAGATGTGCAGAGCTCCTGCTGTGTCCCTCAGCCCTTGCTCTAAGTCCCTCTGCTGCTGACCTTCATATGAATTTTACTGCATATGCAGATAGAGCCAAGATCCAAAAGCCATGAGTCTCAAATGACACAGCCAAGTCCTCTAGAAACACCATTAGCCAGCCGGTCTCCTCTGCAACATATGTTGCTTGAATAGAGTTGCCAGAGCTGGCCAGTCATCTCTGTCTCTCTGAAGTCAGGCATGGGTTGTCACTTCCCATTGGGAGTCACCAAGATACTTCCCATTGCTCCCTTGGAGAGCTGCTAGCATTGCCAGTTCCTCTTGCACGGAGGATCTGGTGCCAGCAGCTCTTCTGACTTTACCTGTGATCCTGAGTTTGGTCTCTGGCTTCTGACTCTAGGATCCTCTTTTGATAATGATAATTTCTTTACTCTTTTGAGGAAGTGAAGTTGCATTGCCCATGAAGTACAGAGAGAAAGCAGGAAATATGCCAAGACTGTAAACTTTTATCACCAGCTTAAAGACTGGCAAGCTGAAGAAACTGCACAACATTCATGTTTAAACAGTTCTCAGTTGTTAAGTTAGTATGATTTTGAAATTACTACGCTCAGCATTAGTGTGTTCCACAAATATATGGCTTATATTTCATCCCAAAGTCATATTTAGAGCCTTTTAATTATCTCTGTGGTCTGGCAGATTAACATAGCTATAATTATATGGTTCTCCTATTTATTTTGTATTGACTTTGCCAAACATCCCCATCTTCCCATGGGCAAAACTACTGTAAACGCTGGAACTCCAATTACAAACTCAAGTTACCATCAGGTTAATCATAAATAAGAGAATTTTTGACCTGTGCTATCATTGGAAAAATAATTAAAATGTGATCCCAGCACCTCTGAAGATTTTTAAAACTATACACATCATCTATTATTGTTAAAGGATGATCTTGCAATTTATTAGCTGGTATCATGACTTCTGTGAGGCTTTTCTCATAATATTTTTAATATCTAGGACTGACAGTACTGTCAGCCAAGAACTCCCTCTCTGTGCTGATATCTCATAGAATAAAGTAGTTAGGTATACATTTTATGAATCCCAGTTTCCTAACCCAATTCATATTCAATACACATCTCATAATATCAGCAAGCATTTCCATATTTTCCAATGAACATGCCAAACAGCCATTTGCCCTCCCTTTCGAAAAGCAAATGACAGAATAATCCTGTATTTTATTTAAAGTGTAAAATCTAATGATATGACCTTGTATTTGCATTTTCAAGGTTTTACCTCAGGCGTATGCTTTGCTATCTCTCTAATTAAAGTTGCGCCATTTTTCTTGACATATTCATCTGAGTCCTTCAGGCATGTGAGCACAACTGGGAAAATTTCTGCTTCAACCACCAACTCTGCAAGATCCACTGAATGCTTTGCTATTTGGCTTAGAGCTGAGAGCACCTGACGCTAGTAAATAAAAATTGTTATAAAATCAATAGTATACAAACATCCCACAACACACACTCCCCCCTGCACACAAAAATCTATTGCATCAAGGAAAACAAAGCAGGATAGGGAAAACAATTACAGCTATTTTACAATTCACTGAGTCAATTCATGCACAAATATAATGGCATAGAACATTCGCTGGTTCCTGAATAAAAGTTTCTCTTTTGTTTTATCCCATTCAAGCTTTTATGTATTAAAAAAGAAAATATATATACACACCATTTAAAACTGTAATTTAAAATTCAGTATAATCTATAGGAAGTATTTTTATTTACATAAATTGAATCTGTCAGATCTCATTTTAAAAAATTTTTGTGGCATTTTTATGTTATCTTCTGTTTGGTGGAGTAAGATAAAATTTATAATAAGAAACAATTTTTTTGTCAATTAAATGCTGGTGATTAAACCTTTGACAACAGCTATTCACATCAGACAGCACATTCAGAAATACAATAAGTTCACTATTAACTGGCTTATCGTATAATCTTTAGTAGGCAAAACTTTTTTTGTAACTGAAATGTGCAAATTTTATCTATTAAAAGTATCTGTTGCATTCTTCATACACTACATCTTTGTAAAATAACCCCATACTTTAAAGATTAGTTTAGCTATTCCTCACAGAACTGCAGTTTATATCCAGCGGCTAAATTTGTAAATATGTTCAGAACTCTTTGTCATTACCTACATAGTTACATTTTGTTAACACCCAAATCAAAAGCTACTAAATAAATACGCACATCCGTGTCTTTGATTCAATCTCAAGTAATAACTGGCATAATGGAGATTAAAAAAAATTAAATGTACCTTCAGTTTAGCATCAGGGTTCGGGATCAGCTGAGCTAAGTGAGCGATAGCTCTTGCATCCACTACTGTCTGTGCTAACTCTGGAGAATGCTTTGAAATATCACTGAGAGTTGAAGCAGCAATCCTTTTCAAAGCAATTTCTGGCTCCTGGATACAGAGCACTAAAAGAGGAACAGCGCCTGCATCCACCACAGCTTGTGACAGTTCTGTAGGTCCAAGGAAAGTAATTAAGTGAGTATGGGTGACTGACCCTTGTGCAAGCCATTTTTCACCCTGACAGATACAGCAAAGGAAAAAGGGGAGGGTGTAGTTCACTGTCTCGACATCTGCATTTCAAATCAGCCCTCCTGGTTTCATAAACCGTGTGGACCAATCCACAACTGAAAAGAATGCAGGTCAATAGATGGACCCCCATTTACATGCACACATTTGAGGTAGATTAGGCTGAAATGGTTTGTTATTCTGTTTTCTTTTTCTTTTTTTAAAGTAAGCAGATGTCAGCTGTTTAAACCCTGGCTATTCTACACTGATCAATAGCAAAGCATTTTATGCATGGCTAACAACAACACAGAAAGCCAAAGTACCAAAATTTTATCAACCAGCTAATTAGAGAGCATTTTACCCTCTTTAAATGATAAGCAGATATTAGCATAGATCAAATGCCAAAAACAAAAATACAAAAAACATACAATGCCAAAAACAAAAAATACAAAAAACATGCATAAAAGATTTATCTTATATAAAAGATTTCAAAAATAGAACTTGCTGATCAAAAACTTGCTGATCAAAACTAGACTTTGCTACTGTGCATAGGATGAGACAGAGTTTATACTTTAATAACAAGAAAATGTTACCATACACAATTAGACAAATGAGAAATATCATCAGTGATATTGTGTGTCTGAGATTAGCACAATATCCTTAACTAACTGCACCTTAAACAAAAAAAAAATCTGAGCATGTGATTAGCTGACATGGACAAAAATTACACTATTAGAAATTCATTAGCTCTCTCTGTGTATGCAGCATTAATCACAGTCCTAAAATGAGAATTACTGGATATCAGAAACAAAATTTATATTATAACCAAGCTGTGCTATTTTAAAATAGTGTGGAAAAAGTGGTAAAAACCACAGGGGATTCAATAATCTATTAGGTTCTTCGTTCAGTTTTGCTACACCTTATTATGCATCTCCATTATTATCTTTAACATTTATCTTGACTTACAGTACCATGGCAACATATGGCTGTTGTATTTCAAGACTCTAACTTAGCTTTTGATTTATAGTCCATCCATAAAGAGATTTTCATACTAAGAAAAATACAGCATACTTCATTAAATATACATAGGCTAATATAGTTTTTCATGAAATCTGTAAGTCATGTCATCATTATGTTTTTAATATCCAAATAATGTTCCAGACCAGATTTGTTTTCAATTAATGAGTTATAGCCACACTCTTCAATACATGTGATAAGTCAAATATTAAAACTGTATGATGTTTTATGATACAATATTTTAAAGAAAATATAGGTATTACATAAAAAAAATTAAATCATGCAGTAATTTTTAAACTAATACAATACTCTGAAACTAGGTTAGTTGGCTAGAGCATAGTGCTAATAATGGCAAAGTTGTGGGTTCAACTCCTGTACAGGCCATTTACTTAAGAGTTGGACTTGATAATCCTTGTGGGTCCCTTCCAAATCAGAACATTCTGTGAATCTGTAAAATTAACTCTACAAAGTTCATTTTTCAAATAAATATTTGACTGAAAATGTAGTGCATGCATCCTCAAAATACACAAATCATAAGATTTCAACCAAACTCAAATGCTGTATTCTTCAGTTTTAAAAATCTGAAGTGAAATGTACCTGAAATGTATGTAAAAACAAATCTTAAAAGGACCTAAGCAATATAAGTGTATAAGCTACAATCAGCTTTTCATGTAGAAAGCCATGCTCAGTTTCTTCAGGTCATGTTTTGCTGCTGTTCACTGCCCAAGTGGAATACATGGTGATCTACTGACCAGCAGCAGATTAACCCCTCTGACTGTGCCTCAGAACTTCAGACCAGCTCCACTGCCCACAGTCTGCTGGGAAATGCTGATATCAAGAGGGACACGGTGCTAGAAGAACGGGCTTCTTTGACATCTTATGAACTAAAATCATGAAGTTCCAGCAGGGAGAGAAAGAGCAATACTTTCAGGTCACAGCTACACTCAGGCATGCTAAAGTAACCGTAAAAGTTATTTCAAAAGAGCAAACTAAATCTGATTCAATTTAGATCAGCTCTTGCTGTTCAAAGTCTGATATCATTTAAATACTGATGGTTACTGTTGGTCATGGGTAATTAAATGGTTTTTCTTCTAGTGG
>VWYI01002183.1:0-70322 GCA_013399455.1 Anthoscopus minutus
TTTCTGCAGCCTTAAGGTCTATCTTTGCCTAACCTAAAAACTCAACCATTGTTTCATGTCCTTGCATACTGTATTATTGTATCTCCTTTACTTACAGGCCTTGCAGCTACAGCTAGTTCTAAGTTGCCTGTTTTTTCTTTTCTGAGGCCTATTTTCACAGCTTCTGAAAATCTTATTTTTATTGTTTCCCACAATTTTCCCTCTTGGTACATGTGTTTCCCACACATTTTATTCTTCTTAGGTTTTAAAAAGCTTAATTTTGGGGAAAGTATGAACTATCATCAGCATTTTCATGTTGGTTTTTGCCAGAGACCTATTTCCTTTGCTTCAAGAGAGTACATCTTATTTTCACCAGGTAAATTAGCACTGTTCAACTACTGGTATAATGAGATTGACACTTTTCAGAAAATCTGCCTGGGCTCTCTTTTTTAGCAAGAGGAGTAGCCAGTAGCTGTGCATATGGGTGCATGTTACTGCAGAAGAAAGAGCCAGCTCCCTGGTGTGTATGCTGGCCTTGGAGGGGATGGCCTTGGAGGGGATGGCCAGAGCTCAGTAAGGGAGGTCAGGCAAGCATGTGGCTCACTGGACATGGTTGAGTGAGATGACTGAGCAGGTGAGAGACATCTGCTCATGGCTGTGACGGAGCTGGAGAACGGCATTGGACATGTACATGCCAGCGAATCAGTCCCTCCTGTGTACCACAGACCTGTTGAAGCATCGTGGCAGGGATGTCTGGGATGCTGAAACAGCAGTGCTCTAACATTGAGAGTGAGCCCATGTCTCCTGGTGGCTGGGCTTCTTTAGGCATTTGTGCTGGTGCAGGCCCTGTCCTCACAGAAGATGATGTTGTAGTTTTGTGACCATTATCTTGCAACTGCCTGAATTCCTGGGTATTTTGGCTGGTGTGTTAGTTCATGCAGGGGTTTATAGGAAACTGCCATCCAGCTTCATATGCTTAAAAGCTTTAGAAGTCTCTGAGTAAAAGTTTCTAAAGGAGAACCACATGGATCACCTTGGCGAGAAAACACAACAGCAGAAGTACATTAGCTTTACTACATTGCTGCTATTATGGTAGTAGTGCTGAGCAGTGTAGTATGATGATATCTTCCTGGGTTAACAGCTTGGAAGGTATTTGAGTGTCTGTTGTTTTACATTTTTGTATGCAAGATGCTCAGACTAATTCTTGTGTTTTCATGGATGTGTTATATTTAGATTATGTTAATTATCTGGGCGGTTTCCCAAAGTCCGGGATTGAAAACTGAATGTAGGCAGCGTTGTAAAAAGTGATCTTCAAGGTTTATGAACGGCAGATAATCTATGCACAGGATTTTCAATGTCAGCAGAGAAAAACATATTTTGGTTAGGGAAGGTAAAAAGAGGTATGAGACAATAATCTTCACACTGGGCTAATGGATCACAAGTTTCAAGTTCTCAGTTTAACAAAGCATTAAGTTTTAAACTGAAGTTTAAGTGGTTTGCTGGACAAAATTCCGACTCAAGCTATTTCACCCATGTGTTTGATATTAATCAGTCTTTAGCACGAAATATCAAGCTGATTCTAAGTTTATTTTGTCAAAAAATGGGTCTTCCATTTCAAGCTCTAAGACCATAAACATTTATTTTTTAAAGTTTTCAAAAGCAAGCAGTGATGTTTGTGTACCTCCAATTCTGACACTTTCTGGGCTCAATACAGTTGCATAAATATGAATGTAGATAGACCACCTGAGATATCTTAGAGTCTCCCACATCATCTTAAGCTGCTAGTCCAGAAGAAAAGTGTATCTCCCAGGTCCGTGTCTTATCTGGCAGTGTTGTTTCAAAATCCTCACATACTTCAAGCTGTTTCAAATTGCACTTTGTATACCTGTATTTAAGCAACTGAATCAAAGCCCTGATGGATCTACTGGTGAAGGGCAGAAGAGGTGACACTTCAGCTACCTTCACATGGGGAATTTTGTAAACAGCTTTTTTGTCAGACTCAGTTTTGACACTTGCATGCATGCACACCCAAGCTCTGTCCAGTGTGCATGCAAGGGGAATCTCCTTCAGTTCTCTACTTGTCAGAGATTTATTTACTTAGGGAGAAAATGCCCAAGCCATTCTACAGATACAATTGCATAAAATCAGTGAACATTAGTGTAAGCTGCTGGAACAATATGGTGGGAAAATAGACTATGTTTTACTACTATTTTGTCTTCTTTTGTAAGCTACCCTGAGACTTGGCAGCAAAAACTGAGCTCTTTCAGATCTAGCTGGAAGAGTTTCAAGGAAATGCTGCTTCTCAGCTGGAAGATACTTGTGTCACAGCACAGCCATCAGGGCAATTGTGGTTTTGTTATTACTTAAGGCAAAACAAGTCTGTTCAGTTTAAACAGGCCTAAGGAAATTAGGGAGATTACTGTAAGCCTACTGGCTGGTCACTGGAGACTTGTACTATGAAGGGTTTTACTTGTCTGTTTTGGGACAATGAGGCCAGGAGAGGGACAGCAGCAAACAGTAGGAAGTGATTTGGCACAAGACATCTTATTTAACTTATCTGAGGTGTTTCCCACGTGGGCACCTGACTGTGGTAAAAGTGAGGTACAGACTCTGGTAACTACTGTCCAAATTTCGGCCATGTACACTCCAAAAGTGAAGATAGCTGGCTGTTCTTCTCCTTAACACTGCTGCAAAAGTATTTTTCCATTCCTAGTGACACTTTTTGTGATTGTGGAAATAGTATTTTCCCTCTGCTTCATTTTATAAAAAATTGTGTGATTTGCAATATCTGTCTCAATGGAGTCCATTAGTCTAAATCTCACAAATTAAATTAGGCATTGCTTTATTTTAAATATTTTAATAATAAATGTAAAATCTAAATTTTATGCTATTTTAATCTTGGTAGTTTCTTTATCTTTGCTGTTTATCCTAAACTTCCCTTGTAAGTCTGAACCTATATAGTTGTTAACCTCTGTAGCTGTTAATGTAACTTTTCTGCCTTTTTATTTAACTGCTTTCCCACTATCTAGGAAAAACAAAAGGCTTTTGATCTTCATTTAAAGCTGCAGTTTTTATCCACTGTATTGCAGCAGGTGAGAAAGCTTTGTTTTGTTTGTTTTGTCTTCTTACATCTCTTATGTAGTAAGAGATGCCATAACGTGATATTGAGGGTTTCCACATTTCCCAATCAACATTCTCAAACTGCGAATGTTTTCCTGGAAAGATCAGGCCTGAAAAATCATTGCAGAAAATTATTTTATAATCACAATTAATATGTGAAGCAGACTGTCTCCCTTGTTTGGCTTTGTGATGAAAATTTGGTTTAATCAGTAAAGAAGAACAGAAGACAAAGATAAGGTTTATGAACTTTCTATTCTCATGTACTCACCTATATCAAGAAATTTGGAAGGAAGTTTTCTGACTATATATCGTGGTCTTCAAACATCTTTCTAAGCTCTCAATTTAAAAAATAATAAAAACCCTTAATTCATTGTAGATTTTGTACAGTAAGTAGATATTTTCTCACTTTGCTGCTAGTGACTGTTGCTTGTCATTCTTTTTGGCAGAAAGAGGTTTCATATTCTCTGCTATTTGAATTTCAGCTTATGAGGATCGTATATTTTAAAATATTTTAATTATGTTACCTGAGAAAATATAAGCTTATCTTATATTTTAAAATACCTGCCATTTTCAGTATATCATGCATTATTCTCTCAGTCATAAAATAAGAATCACTTTTTTTTGCCAGAAGTTGATGTTTAATTTAGCAAGACTCTTTTCTCAATTTTTTTCCTTGCTCTTAATTTTGTCCTATGAGTTCTAGTCATCTTTTAATTATCTTTATTTTATTTGGTAAAAATGTCAAAAGTGACATTAAAGTGCTTTTCCAGTTGTATAATGTCATTGGTATGTGTCCATTAGATCAGAATCCTATGTGTATTTTAAGATGTAAGTATTTTAATTTCAAACTTAGCCTATAATATTTCACCTCTTGGAAATTCACTTCCTTTCTCATGATTATAGGCAACTTGTCTCTAGAAATAAGGCATTAAAAGTTAATAGGTGTAATATCTGTAACTATATTAGGAGAGTGACTTGGATTAGTAAAATGTAATGTTCAGAATTGCCTAGCACAGTCAAAAAGAGACTTTATTTTTTTTGTGTTATACTTTGGAGACTATCAGTAGAATAATAGCTCTCAGCCTGTAAGATAATATTGCTTTCTTTTTCTAAAGGAATGCCCATAAATGAAGATAGTGATTTTAAAGGTCAAGACAGGAAGTGTTAAACTTGAACAGAAGAGTAAATCCCTGATATAAGTTTATCATGGTATATTTGTCTGCCATCAAACAGCCAGGAGAAATAGTTTCCTTTTTTTCCTCACAATTTTTCATGGTAATGAGTGGTTAGGGCTCACTTTTGGGCCAAAGGTCTTTTGAAGGTCAGAGTTGACAACTGCCACAGATAGCTGGCCATTGATGGCTCTTTTCTTCCCCCACTGTGACCTGTGTCTCAGATTTTTCTGGCCTGTGAAGGACTTCCATTGGGCTTTTCAGGGCCTTCTCAAAACTCTGCAATGAAATCCCATAGGGTGAGGAGACTAGGGAGGCAGGTTTGGGATTTGCTTTTGTTTTTACCCAGCTTGGATTCAGTCAGGTTACTCTGAAAGGATAAGTTAATCAGTGGCATAGCAAAACTTCTCCCCGGCTCCCCTTAACTCCCTACATAAAAAGAGGGATATCGGCTGTGACTCAGTGCATGATACAGTGCCTTGACACTGGAGCTAAAAATGATTGCACCACAAGTCATCAAGGATGTGGTCAATACTGCCAGGACTGCCAGTGAGGGAAAGGTGTTCTTGCTATACTTCTTGATCTAGCTGTTGATGTCATTGTTCTCTGATGAATTGCATGTCACCCCCTCCCATGCTCTTTAAAAGAGCCTAATGATGACATCTTAGTGGCAGAAAAAAGAAAACCACTAATGGCTGAGTACAACGGGCAGAAAAAAATAGTTCTAGTGATAGAGAACAACTATTTTAAGATAATCAAAAATAAAAGCCATAATGTTCATTTAGAGGAAAGGATGTGAAAATGTCACAGGTTGCTGGGATGCATATAAACACTTAAAGCTCCCCTGCTCTTAGCAGTTTGGATACTTAACACTGGTTCAGTTTTATCATCCTGTTTTCCTTCTGTTACTTGTGCAAGAATGCAAATAATGGTCTATAAAGCACCTTCCAGTGCAGCGTGCTTGACTTAAGCAACACAGGAAATACTGTCAGCATCAACAGGGAAAGGAAAGAGAGGCAGCAGAAGGAAAGGGAAGTGGCTAACAGTAATCAAGACCACTTTTTCTTTAGACCACTGAAACATAATCTTCTTAAAACAGGAATAATTTCCCTCTGACAAACAGAAATGACAGTAAAGAAGTATTACAAGATATTTGTTATATTCTGTGCAAACATGTATGTATGTATGCTTGCATAGATACACATTTTTAGCAATCTATGGGTTTTAAGACTCAACCACAAAGAAGGAACCCAGAGAAACTGAGAATGTTCTTTTGACTGTGTCCTTAACATGTTGGTGACCATGGATACTAATTATCATAAAAAGAATAAATGCATGTTTTCTTCATTCCATTAGATGCTTAGTCTCAAATCCAGTAAAAAAAAAATTCTCGTAACTAGAAACATTCCTACTTGGTCTGCTGCATGGAATTGATTTGGGAATGGTGGTGTTAATTCACAAGTAGGGTAGCATAGTTAAAATCTGAATGCATCCCAAAGTTTTGAGAAGAATGGTTGCACTTATATCCAGCTGTCCTGCGCTGGATATTTGTACCAGAGATTGCTTTCTACATTTACCACATCCTTCCATATTAGTTCTCTGACTTGCTTGACAAGACTGAGCCTGCATCATGGCATGACATCTGCCTTTGTGAGTCACTTAGAGGTGTAAACAATGACCTGTCCTGCAAGGGTAAGATAAATTAGACAACCAAGAGGTGTTTGGAGCTATTTGAAAACCACCTACCAAGATGATCTTGATGTGTGTGTGTGTCTGTGAATTTCAGGTGATTTTTATATGATCTTTTAAATCCTGGATTTGACATGGGTGGTCAGGGAAGGGAGAATTTGTGAAGTACTAAAACCCTGCAACATAATTTATTTTTTTATTTTTATTTTTAAAATTTATTTTGGGGTTTTCCCATAACACATGTTACATAATTATATCTAGAGTACCTCATTATATTTGCAAACTGACCATTTAGGGACATGAGCTGTTTTAACAGCTTTTGACAGTTGCTCAAAAGGAGAGTAAAACATATTCACTCAAAAGGAGAGTAAAACATATGGAAAACCATTAACTGAGTACCCAGCTTTTTACAAATCACATTTCTGCACCTATGGAGGATGAGACTGGACATTAGGAAGCATTTCTTCACTTTGAGGTTGCTCAAACATTGGTTTCCTAGAAAGGTGGTCAGTGCCCAACCTGTCCATGTGTAAGAGGCATTTGGACAATGTCCTCAAGGACATGCTTTAACTTTTGGTCAGCCCTGAACTAGTCAGGTAGCTGGACTAGGTGATCACTCACCATCTTCCAAATGAAACTCCTATTCTATTCTATTCTAGTCTAGTCTAGTCTAGTCTAGTCTAGTCTAGTCTAGTNATTCTATTCTATTCTAGTCTAGTCTAGTCTAGTCTAGTCTAGTCTATTCTATTCCATTCCATTCCATTCCATTCCATTCCATTCCATTCTTTCCTGTTGAATTTCTTTTTCCCTATTCATTACCTATTGAGAATCTAGGCTGATTTTCACTCAAGATCTTGATTTCACAAAGATTGCTATCACAGACAACTTCACCTGGAAAACAGAAAAAATACTTTATTGTAATTGTTCTGTGAAAAATGCCAATATGGATTCTCATATTACGGTATAAAAATAACTTTTTCTAATAGAATTTAATCTTCCTTTGAAATCATCATTAACTACAAAGGATAATAAAAAATTTAAGAAATAATGAACACTAAAGTGAGGTGACAGTTCTTGAAATGGAGGACATACATCAGTGAATATGATGAAGAGTATGTAGTGTCTGGCCTTCATCCTTTTTTGTTCACCACTCACAGAATATAAGAGCTAGGTACTTGTGGAAGTAAATACTAAAAGAAAGTAGCATTGATTTTTTTTCTCTTCTTTCCTATAAAATTATTGATCTGTTTTTAACCTAATTGGCACTTGTGAAAATAAATGGAAGAAACCAGTAGGCTATTCATGGGGTTCAAGTATTTGTTCTCAGTAAGAGTCTTAGGCCTGCTTGTTTGGAGCTGTGTTGGCTGTCCTAACAAGCTAAAGATCGAGTGCTGTAGCATACTGTATTTGCTTTGTTCTTCTTCTCTTTAATCTCTCATTCTAATTATTTCTTGTAATTCAGATGAGTAATAGTGCTAAAGATGCCTTAATGTATTGATAAACAACAAATTGAGTATGTACTGCTAAAAATGTAGCTTTTCAGTAGAAGTCTTATCTAACATAAGAATGGACAGCTGATTAAAGGAAAGAGATAATGAAAGTAGGTTTCCAGTTTAACCCATCAGAAATTGTGGGAATCAAAAGAACATTATTTCTCCTGTATCCTGCCTATAAACATTTTTAATCAGTTATACTCTCCTCTACCATGGAATCTAAGGTATAGAATCCAAAGACTGCCCATTTCCTCAGTACTGATCCACAGATACTTTGTTTGTGAGCAAATTTACGGACAGGTAAGCCCCTAATTCACATGCATAAATATTTGCAGGTTTGAGAAATGACATAAATTTTGGTTTAAAATTTTCCACACTTTCTTTTAGGCAAAGCAGCACTAAAGGTATTGCACATATATTCATTGACAGTATTTTGGCTTCAACAAGCTTCATCCAAGCTGTATAGTTTGGATGTTGAGCTTGGTGCTTGAAAGTACATCAGGTGAAATTTTATTCCTTCATCAGAGGAGTTGTCCTGAAGGTTAAGGCTATGTGAAAATCATAAGAATCAGGACAGTTAATTGCAAATTACAAGTAAGGAACACTGATAAAAAGGTTTTCAGTTGTTTTTAAAAAATCTATAAAACTGCATGCTTTTCCTTGGTATCTGATACAATTTTTTCCATATTAAAAAATAGGTATATTGAAATTTAAAAAAAATAAAAGGATACAAGTATTTTCACACTTATAGCTAAATCTTTGTTTATTTGAGGTGATCATTTAATCCATAGTAAGCATTTCAATAAAATGCTATCCCTACAAGGCTGCTGAAGATTGCTTTCCCATGTTTGCATCTGCAATGAAATGGCTTGTGTGGATACAGACATCGACGATTGCACATTTCTTTGCCAGTATCCAAAAAGGAAAATTGTGTTTTAAAATATGTTTAAAACACTTTTGCAAAACCAGCTTTATGTAGCTCACTTAGAGCTTAAAGCTGGATATTTGTGTGCTCCTTTGGGATAAGATTTGGACCATTCATCCAGTAGAATTGTGTTGTAGAAGAATCACGTGTGTATGTTATTTTGCATGCTGTAGAAGTATGGGTATGGAAGAAAGGGAAGGGGAAAAAGGTAAATAAATTCCAATTCCATTACATGGTTCTTGTGTCTGTTTGCAGCAGAGAGCCATGGATATGATTTTAGCATGGCTAAAGCTGTAGCTAGTAGAAGGTGATTTATATCTCACCCCTCTGTGCTAATTTAATGCTGTTGTTTTCTCTGTCCTTGTAACAAAATAGAAGTACTCTGCTGTCTCTCTCTGCAACATATCTACAGAAGTCCTGAAAGTCATCAATGCCACCGAAGAACTGATAGCAGAATCCACTGATCCCTGCGATTTCCCAGACAACATTCAGGAAAGAGGAAGAGGAACCCTCCTGCTGGGCACAGATCCTGTCAGGCTCGATGAGCAGCTCACCACACTGGAAGAAAATGTAAGAATATGAATCAGTATGTGAAAGAGTCACATGTGTGCATGATTGCACCTGCTTGAGTGCACCAACTCAAAAGGGAAAGCACATGGGCAGCATCAGTGGATGTTCAAAATTAATCTGGAGTTTTTAAACAAATACACAAACACATAAAAAATTGTGCTTCAACAGTGCTTGACTGTGTCAATGGGGTTTTTTTAATATGTACTTTAAAACTGAGGGGAGTGGGAGTTGGATGCTTTGGGGTTTACAACTACATTTAGAAATTCTATCTCAAAAGCTCACTCATGCCCTCCACACCTCTGTTGCAGTGTGACTGTGCCACACCTGGCTGAAGCCACACATCTCCCAGTCTCAGCACAACCTCATCACTCCAAGGACAGGTGGAAAAAGCATGTTCCCAGTCATACAGAGGAGTGGAGAAGCCTTTCCTCCCCCTCTACATCCCTGGCACACTGTCCTGAGCACCCAGGGAGCTGGAGCTGTCTCCGGCACTGTTAGAGCAGGCTGGAGAACATGAATTAAACAAAGAAATGTTTGGCCATGTCCAAATCATCCATCCTTCTTCATTAATACCTGTCATCTGCAGGGGAAAGTACAATGCCAAATCAAAGGAAGTCCCTACTCATTGGAAATTTTTGTGAATCCACATAATGGAGTTGGTGCACTTTTAACTTTCAATTTTCTCTTCTTCCCACACTGAAGTGATTACACTTCAATGTTCTTTCCCTTCATTAGGAGCTCTTAAAGATCTCATAAGAATTTGTACTGTCCCATTATATCATCCTGATCAATTCAAGAAATCAAATCCTGGTTTTCTTTAGCCCCAGATAATTTTCAGACAGAATTGTCTCTTAGAGGATAAAATCAGTTTCCTCTACAGCATAAAATTTCTATAGCAGCCCCAACCTAAGAACTCAGTAGAAGATACTCTATGGCACTAAAAGCCAGTCCTGGCACTGGTCTCTCTTATGAAACAGTAAAATATCCTAAAGGTCCAACACCACAGAATTCATCTGGTAGGAGAGTGAATATGGAGTAAGAATCCAAGTCCAGGCTGGACCACATCTTCAGAAGAACTAGGGAATTCTGCAGGACAGAGAGCAATTTGGGGAAATCTGCTCCACGTTTTTTTTCCTGTGTTGTAAACTAAGGTGCATGGTTTTTTTCCCCAATTGCACTTCAAAAATCCCAGCAATGTGGAGCTTTGGCATCTGTGATGCTGTGGCCTCTGATCATTCATTTGGACCAAGCACTTCTCACCGAGCAGACACTGAGCACAGAGGCAGAGCATTTCTTGTGTTGGTTTCACCCTTGCTGCAGCATCTCTTGTTGAGCTTCTCCCAGTTCCCTGCAGAAATCCCAAGGTATCCAGCTCAGCCTTGCTGGGTCCTCACAATATATCTTTCTCTGTCCCACACGGGACACGAAGTAGGTAGAAAAAACTACACAGTTTGAAGATTTCACCATTACACTCCATGGTAAAGAGCCTTTAGAAATCCAGGAAACAATAACTTTTCCCAGTGCAGCTGAGGCCATATCTACATGAACCACATCCTATTTGCAGCAACTTCTGCAAGAGGATCTGGGTGTTTATAAACACTTTTTTCATTTTTGCTCTCTCTAGCCTTTTGAGGATAGTGCATGCAACAGTGTGGAGAATATAGGGCCATCTGTACCAGCAAAAGTGGGGTTTTGTGGAAGCTGTACACACCTAAATGATGGTAAATAAGTCTCCACAATCTAAATGTGAATGTGTGAATAAAGGCATAATTTAGGGGAGACCTGCAAGGATACCATTGCTGTTTCAAAGTGTAACAATTGTCCAGGTGAAGAGAACACTTCTTATAAAGATACTTTCTTTAGCTCCAGCTGGAAAATGTTCGTTAACATTTCACAAATGTAGGAGCTGACTGAGTTACAGAAATACTGATGACCTTTCTTTCCCACATTTTTCTGTCAGTCCCATTTTCTTTAGATTTTTTTCCTGAAAAGAACATCTTACTGTGCAGCGACTTTTGCCACAGCACTTAAATGCATCTTTTCTTCAACTTTCTAAAGATGGTGCTGTTCAAAATGTTCTGTTTCTTCTTTCTGTAAGCTTTTAGGTGTGACAGGTAAATCTAAAAAAATCACCTTTTAATCTGAACTGGCTGAGGTATGTCATACTTAAAAGATGTACCATTTAAATGAACAGTAAGAATAATTAAACCCCACAAAAACAGGAGCATTTCCATTTAAATAATCATGTTAACTTTATGGACCACCTGTGTCCCCAGGTACTGCAGCAAAGATGTTACATCAGATCACGTGTTTCTTTTAGGAATGTTTTTCAAAGATTTCATGCCTGCAGTTAAAAAGTGTTCCTACAAGATGACATTTGAACAGATGTAGTGATTTTGTTTCTTAGCAAAGTCAGATGCATGAGAAAACCTATCTACAATTGACACAAAGAAAAAAGAAAGCTATTTCAAGCAATTAAGAAACAATTACAAAATAGAAAAAGAATAAAAAGTAAATTCAATCTGGTTATTTGCCAACATTTTGATCCATAAAGTCACAGCATTGCCATAAATTATTTTGATACCTCTTATGTCAAAGGACTGAATGATCCAGGAATTGTGGGCAGATACAATGACTGGACTGGAAGATGTATGAAATAAAGGTATTGGCTCAAGGATCTGCTTCAGATCCTCTTTGCTTGCCCCTTGAACCCCGAAGTCAGCCACAGCCATGTTTAATTCATGCTGGGTTTTTAAGAAAGTAGTCTTTATGCTATTGCAATGGGGAAAATCAGAATTATATATTTCATTTCCACTGTGCTGTTACCAGCCTCATGGAAGCAAGCCTCTTGGCTAAGGAGTAAATGGGCAGAAAGTGCAGTATTTTCATGTGATTCTGCACAATTTTAAGCACAGATGTCAAAAGCTGATGCTCGAAATTACCCTTTTCTATAAACCAGTGACCTCCATGTACCTTAGGGGGTTTGGGAAATAAAAGAAACAATAAAACATAGTGTATCACTAATTACTGCTCTGAGGAGCTGAATGGGAAATGAAACCTTTAGCTGTAGTTATAGATAGCAGAGGTGGGCCAAAATATTAAGAGTTGTTCATTTGTAGGGAGGAACTCTGAAAGATAAAATCAGTAGTTCTCTCTTATGTGACCCAAATAAGCCTGTTGATCCTCCACAGATTCACTCAAAGGCCCAGGAGGTGAGAAGGTTTTGCCTGCTGTATATTTGGGTGAAAGTAGGATGGGATGGGGAAAATTGTTACACATATAAGCACTTTTACTCCATAGGAAGTTAATAACTATTTGCTGAACAAGTTGAACAGTTATTCATGCAGTTTTTATTGCAAGAAGGCATCAAGTGGGTTTAAAGAAACACAGCTACACATGAGATGTGATCTATTGACTTCCCTTTGTAGACTTAGGGTGTTATGCGATAGAAAATAATAAAAAAGCAAACTTTTCAACTTTTTTCTTTGCTGATCAATCTGGAGCAAATCTGGTTTGGAATACCATTGTAGCACCTATGAAATCTGTAATGCAGCCACCTTGTTCATCCCTTCGCTTTGCAGATGTGCGTGCTTCAGATTATTTCCCCATGACTTTCCTTTGCCAGGTACATCTCCCTGTGGTGGGCTAGCAAGCAGGGAAGCTTGCAGGTATGATGGAAAATGCAGTCTGCTCAAACCTGCATGCCCACAAACCTGGAGTCACTGACACCTGTTCCCACCTTGGCCCTGCAGGTGTACCTGACAGCCAGCACGGTGTACGGGCTGGAGGGGCAGCTGACCAACCTGGAAGAGGCCGCACGCAAGATCAACAGTGTTACTGAGGAATCTGAGTTGGCTGATCTGGAGGATCAGGTGGCCACAGCAGCTGCTCAGGTTCATCATGCAGAGCTTCAGGTGAGGACAGCAGCTCTCCCCATCTGCATGTTTCACACTGCCTTGCCTAACGCCCATCTCACTGTACACACTGAATATTCTTTTGCACTGCTGTAGTCTGATGATCCGGGAATGCTGACTGCATCACACAAGCTGAGCAGAGCATAACTGAGCTGTAGAAATCAGCCCAGCCAGATGTACTGTATCTCTTTGTTTCTTCCCTCAGCTTGGTTTTGGACATGGCACTGCAGCAGCCTCTTACTGCATTACTAATGCTGGACTGCTCCTTGCTGGCAGGCAGCTCCCATGGTGCGCTCTGTGTCGTGCATGGCCCCGGTCAGACAACAAATAAAGTCTGAGGCAGTTTATCTAATCAGCAACTTGTCGAGCACTTTTCAAAAGATGCCACTGTTGGCAGCTTTCTACAAGCAAAGGCCAACAGCAGACAGAGGCTGAGCCAGGGAGAGAGCCGAGGGCTTGCCTGCCTGCCATGGGATTTAGGTGCTAAGCAGCACACATCCCAGCCAAAGAACTCTGGTGCACTGTGATCTAGCATCACTCTAGCAGGCTCCAGAAAATCCAGGGTTTAGAACACATTGGGATCTGGTGCTAAAAGCTGAACTGCCAGACCTTAAGGAGCTGACACTGCTTGCAGCTCACTGCCCAGTCTGTACCCAGGAAGATGCCCTGACCTGACTGTGACAAGGTTTAGTGGGAGTATCTGGTGATTTTACTCAGTGGAACTATGCTCAGCTCAGGACTAAGCAAACATCTGAGAGTTTGACATGTCTCTGATGTCAGAAGTGCATTGCTGTACTAATTGGCAAACTGGCAGCGATGTTTTGATGGCTTTGGTCATTATTTTAGGGTAAATCTGTTAATGGGGGTGAGACAGAGGAGGAGAGAGGCCTAAGCTATGCAAGGAGTCCAATGAAGATCTTCTGCAGAGTGAAGCCAACTGTGGCTTCAGATGTCATTGTGAATCAGGAGTTGGGTTATATGTGTGACTTCTCTTCTCTGACTCTCAACACTTGTCTCCACTACTCTCAATATCAGACTACTTTCCCCTGGCAATTTTTTTTCCATTCAGTATTTTTATATAGTGTGTGCCTGCATTTATGCATGCTTGTGTTTAATATGCATATACATTTGAACTATAAATATTTAAGATCAAATGTTTAGATTTTGTGACAGAGGATGTAATTTCCACATGTATGAAATTAATTTTCAGTTAGGAAATGTGTCCCACAAAGTCATTCATTGAATGTAGCCTTTTCAAAACACAGCTTGAATGAAATTGGGATTATGCAGCTAAAGGTAATTGGGAGATAGCAGATGCAGGTTTTTTCTCCTCCTTTCTTTTTTTCCTCAAAAGGAGTAAAATGCTTCTTCCTTGGACTCATGAGGTAGGTTGGATTGTTCTTTTACTCCATCTTTACTAACAAATTAAGCCCTTTTAATGTCAGGACTAAAGAATGCAGGAAGTGTCAGAATTGCTGAAGTTAGCTATCTGTTTATATTTTCTTATTAAAGAGGATTTTACTGGGGGCGGGTTATATTTCAGTAGTGGCATCCGCAGTAATTTTAAAACTTCTTCTCCCCCCTCCCCATCTGTCTGTCTCTCTCTTTTATTTTCTTTGAAGATTTCAGATATTGAGAGCAGAATATCAGCTCTCACTGTTGCAGGCTTGAACGTGGCTCCCTGTGTTCGCCTGACAAGGAAACGGGATCAAAAGCAAACAAACCAGGTGCCAGAACATTATGTAGTATTCAAAAATACATTGGGGAAATCTTGCCTCTTTCTCTATAATGGAGTTGAGTAATGCATATATGTTGTTTACAGATGCATACAATAGACACATCAAGACAGCAGAGGAGAAAACTTCCTGCTCCACCAATAAAAGGTACATCTAAAGTGTTATGTAAATGAGAGAGACAGAGAGACTCTCTTTGTAAGATTCAATATAATGTACAGGTCAGCCAAGTAGGGAAAAATTTAAGTTATGAAATGAACAGAGAAAGCCTAATAGATTGTCCCATCCTCCTCATTTTCCAGGTACTTGCATTATATAAAATACCCCTTTGTCACATCGAAAAGCATCACTATTTTCTCTTCAGTGAACTTTGTAATAGTGACAAGTAAATAAGAGCATAGGCAGAAGGCTGGAAAAAGCAAATGAGAAATGCTGAATACTTGTCCTGCAGGAGGGGTGCTGCTGCTGCAGCGTGGCTGGGCACCACAGCGTAGCTGCTACCCTCCACAACCCACTACTTCCTTAAAGTCTCTATTTGCTGATTTCAGTCTGTATGAAATGGCTCAGCAATGTTCCTGGTATGTCAGAGAATGGCTGTGAAATGTCTTTATAAAACCTAGTGGGTTTTTACTTTCATGATTTTTTGTGGATTTTTTAGTTTGTTTCATTTTTTTAACTCCGCAGTGCACTATCTCTGAAAATTCTAGGGCTTGGTTCACTGCACTATTCTTCTGTAATTCCGCTGATTGACATGGCCTTAAACTTTAATTTAATTGAGTCACAGGCTGCTGTTTTTAATTTAAATTAAATCCACCTTTCCTCAAACATCTTAGGGAAAGTTTTATCTCTCTAGAAGCTGTGACTCTTCAGAAGTATTTTTATATCTACTTCAATCTCTTATGTGAAAAATCTCCCCTTTCGTGTTTTTCCCAGGTGAAAAAACAGATAGTTCTCCAGTTGCCACTGTCAGAACGTTTAACAGAAACTTCATGCTTCAAGGATCTCTAACACAAAGAACTAAAGAAAGGAAAAGCACTGCCAAGGACTTAATGGTAAACAAATTTTTTAAAGCTTTGTTAAAAGCAGTCAAATAGAGAGACAGCAGTATCTGTGTAGGCAGCTGTATTTTTCAGCATCTTCAGAAATCTTCTCTTGATAGTATGAGGAAAAAATAATAGACTGCTGAGGCAACTCTTGAACAAATATGACCAGTGTCCTGGAAGGTGTCTGACTGTATACCAAGGAATAGCAGCTCCTGAATGACAGTCTGTGATAATGTAGCCTGGCTGCCAGGTCTCCAGGAATATGCTACCCATGTTTGTTAAAGAATAAATAAATTAGTCATCCCCTGCATTTCAGACTTCTGAACCAGACCCTCACAGAACCAGCTGTGCATTGTAACTTGGCAGGTGAGAGTCACCTTGAATTTCACTAATTGTTGAGAAATGTTTAAAGGTTATCTAAGTGAAATTTAAGGGAGAGACGGGTCACACATTGGCTCTGCAGGGTTTGAACAAAGAGGCTTTATTCAGGACACCCAGGACAGCTGTCAGTCATTTCTTCTACTGCAGCCATAGAGGGATAAGGAAAAAAGCTGACTGTCCCAAAGCAGTCTGCCACAGAGTATGTGGGAAATACGTGGGGAAGTGAGAAGGGAAAGGACCCAGTTGTGTTCTTCAGCAGGTTTTAGTCCTTCACTCATGTTTTTTTCTTTCCTGTCCCTCTCTGTTCTAGGAACCTGCTGTAGGATCTGCTGTGATGTACTAAAGTTACACTTCCCTACTGCCAATAACACACTGCCTAAGGCTGTCCACTAGAGTGCCTTTTCTTAACAGCCATTGTGTATGTCCAGCTGAAAATGGACCCTCAAGAACCCACAGAGCCTCAGTTATAGGGCTTCATTTGGATACCTCACTGAGAAAGCTGTCCAAGTCTTCAGCATTGTGGTCTGCTACAGGAAACTCTGCCTTAAAGTTCTCAGAGGACTCTAGACAGGATGCTGTGTTTCAAAAGCAAGGCTCCACATTTTAAGATGCACTTTTTCTCCCTATCGATTGTACTAAAGTATGTCGTCTTTAAACTGCAGTATGTTTTTGTACACTCAATCAGTCATAATTATAGGCCAATTAATCCCCCAAAGCAGACCTCTTTGATCCATATTTGCTGGCCTCTTACTATTCATGTGGGCATCTGTCTTGTTGAGCAATAAGAACAACTCTGTGCAGTGTGGGCTGCTTTTCAGCTGCGTGGAGGGAGAGGAGAATCTGTGTACCTCGCTCTGCTCCCAGGGAGTCAGTGCAAGTCTTGGGATGGTTGGTAGGACGAGGAAGACTCTGTTCTCTGAGATTACATCTCACAGGTTGAATGTTCCAGCTCCAGAGCTAGGGATATTGCTCTAGGCAGCAGGGGTGTCATGCCAGGAACTGATGGCCAGACATGTGGACCAGATATCTGCCAAGTTACGATCCCAGTGTCTGGAAACATCTGAACACTGTCAAAGAAACCAACACCTTCATATGTCTTTTCTTGGCAGCATTGTCCACTTGGCGGTGGGCACCGTGCTATAGTTCAGAATAAGTTCTGTCCAAACCTTTAAGACTGGAAAAAAGGTGGTGACAGAGTTGGGGATGGGATCTCTGCTGACTGACTGGTGGTTGTGGGGTGGCTGCAGCTTGCAAGAGATTCCTTTCTGACGTTCACGGGTGTTTCTGAGGAGGCAAATGTAGCCCAGACATCAGTTCCTGTACTAGTCTGCAGTCACCAGAGAGTAGCTGGGGCCTATTGCTGATGCCACATGCACCCCACTACTACTAGACCACTCTGAATTGGATTGTGAATGGTAATATTCCTTCTTTCATTTCTTGAGACCCTTAACAGGTGAGTCAAACTAGAAGGCCCTTTGGCAGATGCCCAGGAGGGGGATGCTGCTTACAGGGTGCCCCTCTTGCCCTTTTATAGAAGAGCATTGCCAATTTGTGTTTATTTTTTGCTCTGAAGAATACAAAGAAGGTAGTCAGAGGAGGTGATAAGCCAGTGAATCCCTTACCTTCCACACCAGTTGCAGAGCAGGTACCCAAGTGCAGATAGGGTTGAAGGAATGCATGGGCTGGCCAGTTCCCTTCAGCATTAAGGAGTGGTGAGCTCTCCCAAGAGCTGTGGGTACCAGGAAGGAGAGCTCTTCTGTTCCCTGGGCTCCCAGTGAACACCCACAAGCAGAGTGCCACATGTTACCTGCCATGCAGCAGGAAAGCAGTTCCCTGGGACACCAGATGGTGCAATGTCTGTGGTTGGGCAAATAGAAGCAAAACTGGGCAAATTTTCTGACTAGGCTGGATTTAGGGGGGTGAGTGGGGAAGACAAGGAATGGCTGCATAGGTTGATTGGAAAAACAGTGCCAGTTGCAAATCTGCCATCCACATTTGACATCTAGCTTGTCAGTACTCTGATGTCCAGCTGCATGTGAGGAACCCTTGGAATAAATACATCCATCTTCCTACTTAAAATACATGTCACTTCATCCCTTCAAGGAATTTCCATCTGCCCAAGATCTGACCCAGTGTGTTTGTTCTGGGTGAAATTAGGCCTTCTTTTACTCTCACACAATACTAGTTCTCTGAAATTGGTTTGCACAGATGTGAGGGAAGAATTTGGCCCACTCTGTTTAATATATAAATATATATATAAAACAAATAGGTTTTATTTATATATGCAATCCAGTAAAGGAGATTAAACAGAGCAGGATGCCTAGTAATTTTTTTTGTTATTCAATCTCCTCCTCCATTAACTGTTCTCGTGTATGTATACAATACATTCCCAGGTTCTGGTTTATGCAGGTATGCGTGTTATGAAATGTCATTAATGGTGGTTGGTCTGCATATTCGTCTAATAAATAATAACTAATATTGTGTATGTAATATCAATACAGAAATGACTAATTTTAATAGAATAACTCTTTGGCTTTTGTTCTGTTAGTGTGATTTAAACAAGCCAACAAAGTTTGGAGTAGGTTGTTTTCCTTAAGAGGCATGAAAAGCAACTATTACTGTGTTACAATGTTAAAATATTCAGTCTTCTTTGACAGACAAATGTGTACTGTGTAGGCATTGCAAAAAAAAAAAACCTTAAAAAAAATCCCACATGCTCTAAGGCATCTGAATTTTTACAAATGTTTATTGTGCCAAATATGTGCAAAGATATAATTTACTGTTTTAAGAAAATCATAAAAGCATATGTTATAGCACACAAAGAATTATTTTGTCATCAAGTGATTTCAATCTTTAGTGTTAATATTTCTATTTAGATTAATTTTTATAAATGAAAATATTTTAATGGGTAAAATGAAGACTATATGACCTATTTGATTAAGTCTGAGTGAATATTAAGCTTGCCTTGTTGTTGTTATCTGCATACTCACCAAGAATTATTGTCAAGAGAAATTATAAAAGAGTAAAAGCGATTTATGAAAAGAATGCCTTTTCAATGACTTGGTTCATAAAGAAAACCAAAAAGTTCTTCTCTGTTGTTTGGATTTATGTGCATTTTGACCCAGAAGCGTGCAGAACCCACAGCCACACATGACACCATCACACCAGAGACATGGGCATCTCCACAGGGGTGCCAGGATTTCCTCCTCCACCTCCTCCTCCTCCTCTATTGCTGGGGTGGGAGGAATCCTGTTAGGAACATTTGCTGGTGAGTCTTCTCCAAACCATCGAGTCTGTTGGCTGAAATACCATCTCAAGCACAGTTTCTCAGGTGGAATTTCTTGATCTCTCTCTGGGATTGCTACAAAAACTGAACAAGAACCCTGCCAGTCATCTTGGTCTCACACTTCCAAAGTTCCTTGAAATTAATGCAGATCAAAATATTTATTGGCATATCTTCACCATGAAAGCATTCAGTAAAATTAGTGTGTTTTAAGTAACACTTTGGGTCAGCAGCTTTGTTGTATTATAAATGGAAGTAATTTATAATAAATACCCATCCCTTGCTGACAGGCCATTTGCAAAAAGAGAAAGAAGATTAAAATGTCTGCAATGGTTAATTCAACCATTATTCAATTTTAGTAGTAATTCTCACAAAACACAACTAGAAGTGGAAGTCCATTCAACTTTAGCCTTTGCAGAATGATTGATGGCCTGGATTGAACCATCAATTATTACCTGAATTGTAAACTATCTTTTTTGGATCTGAGCCATAGATTAAACTCTATTATTCCTGCTAATAGTTATTAATCAAGATGAAACACATTGTAAGTAACACTTCTTATAAAAGAAATATAACAAAGTTATATTAACATGAGTAAATAGGGATATTGAGCTGCATCTCCAGGCTTATTGATGTGGACTAATGGAGTAGATAGTACATGGTTTGTGATCCTCAAAGAGTGACTTTAACTTGCTCAGACAATGTACTTGGATATAATGACATTGTTTTAAAGGGAATTAGCTCATTCAGGCCTTTGCTCCTTTTGATTCATGGTGCAGGATTATATGCAGTAGGCACAAAACTACTCCAAGGAGTTCAATTAGCCAATTTTTATTTTTTTTTCAGCAGGGAGAAAATACTTATCTTCAATAGGAGCTCTTCTTTGTTCATTAATATATCTCTCCAGCAGTACAGGAAGAATTATGAAGGGCCAGTGGGTACTTCACAGAGACATTCTTAAGAGTGGATATTAACAATCTTTATAAAAGCTACATGCAGAGAACCATCATTTCATACCATAAATGCAGGTACATTAAAAATTGGTAAGAGCCTTTTTTCTTTCTTCCAACCATTGCTTTTTATTTTTACATATCAACAGCCATTGACTTTGAAATGTGACAGGAAGGTTTTGTGATACATTTAACATTGCAGAGTTTAATTCCCAGCCCAAAAGCTGTGTGGGTTTTGGATAAACCTAACAGTGATCCTAGCACTGAACAGGATCAGGAGATTGATGGAGATGCACAATGAAGAAACACTTTTATAAGCAGCAGTGGCACTCAGTGCTGGTGTCCATGCATTGTCTTTTACTGGCACCCTGAACATGTTTCTTTTTGAAGGTACTTGCACAAGGAGCAGAGAGAAGAGCAGTGTGGGATTGCTAGGCTAAAGCAGAACTGTAGAACTGTAGGTCTGAGGTGCAGGGGAGGGCACAATTCAAAGAACAGAGGTTGGGATGCCACCTTGGGGAACAGAGATCACCAGTCACTGTCCTCTGTGTCCAATGATTTTTGCTCCCACAAAGCATTCAAGATGAAATCCAGGTGTCTGCTCACAGGCCTCAGGCTGCCATGGCTGCTTCTCAGCTGCCTTTTCCCAAAGCGACCGATGGGGCGAACACCACGGCCTACATACCAAAAAGGGTCGATCTCAGGACCTGGAATTCAAAGCATTCAGTGAGGATGTACCACTGCACTTGGAAGCAGTGTTTCCTGAACATCTTGAGGATGTTAGACAGCTTACTTGGAACCCAGGAGAAAAAAAAGAAAAAAATAAGGGAAAGGCCACAGCCAGACACACAGCTTACTGGTGCCTTTGAGGGTTACTTTCCATGTGTAGAGCCCAAAGGAAGAGCATTCCGTTGCAAAATTAATTTTCATCCATCTGGGCTGCAACCTGCATTTCTAACATGAGCCAAAGGGTCCATCCAAATTTTCTGCAGTAGGTACCACGTACACTATTTCTACAGGCTAACAAATCCACTAGATTGCAGAGGAGGTTCATTCCTTTAAATTTCTCCATAAATACACCCTTTAAGTCTTTCAGCACAGTGTTTAACAGCCTTCCTACTACACAAATCCCAAGAAACTTTCACCTGTGTACCTAAAACCTGAGGTTCCCAACATTTCTATCCCACAACCCCTCTCTTCCACTTTACCTACCATTATCAGCCTATGCTCCTTGGGGGAAGATGAGATTTCTTGGTGATTTTCTCAAAGATCTTTTGGATTGTGTGCTAGTTTAAACTTCAGATACATGGTATTATCCCTAACCTGGATACTCTCAGTTATTCACAGCATCTCTGAATGGAGACTCTTCAACCACTTATATTTGGACTTCCAGTCAACTCACGGTCCCAGACAGAATTGAAGATGTCTGTAAAGCAAACTTAAGCTTTTGGGCCATTGCTTTCTTTTTATTATATAGAAGTACTTGTGTAGGTCTACAGAACACAGCTGAAATTTTGGTGCTTAAATACTTGATGTATACCACTTTACATTTTCTTGTCTGTCCTTTGCACATTCATGTCTTCTCTGATATTTATCAAAAATAATGGTATTTGGCTTTTTGGTAAGGGGTGTAAGAAGGACATTGGGTTCTGTATAGACACTGACAAGTGCTAATGGAAGCACAGGGTCTCACACCAAGGTGATACCACAGAAACACCTGCATGATTTGCTGTTGAACTTTGCCTGACAGCCCAGCCCTGATCCCTCAGTGCAGCAGAGACTGTGGGGTCACCATGTCAGGTGAGACTGATACTTACTTCTGTTGTCTATCTGATGTTTAAATGGCCTGCTCTGTCCCGAAGCAAAGCTGAGTGACACCAAGAGCATCAGGACATAGACAGTAACTAGCTTCAGGTGGTTTGGTGACCACTGGGCACGTGGTGTCCAGGAGATTGGATGCCACATGATGGAGCAGTGGTGGGAAGGCTGTAAGAAGAAGAGTGAACATGGGGAACACATATGAGTTAAAGCTCTCGAGGTGAAGGAACATGTCAACTTTAACAGTATGTTCCCATCCATCACAGCCATTTCATGACTCTTAAGTTCCGTGGAACACTCATGCTGGAGATGTCCTGGGCATTTCTATTTGAAGGCAAAGGCTATGTAGTGGGCCATCTACTGATGTAAAAACTGGAGAGTTTTTCTCTCCAGCAGTGAAAGCCTTCACAGGTCACTCGAGTCCTGGCCCTGAGTTCACTGCTCATTCTGTATGGCTTTCTGTATGACCACTGGCATTGGCCACCACCAGCAGCATCTTTTCCTTGCTTGTAAAATGTGTCTAACATTTGTACTTTACACACTCTTTCTACCGCTAAATGCATTTCAGTATGAATAGCAATGCTTCTCTTGTGCCATCACACCCGTTTTTTGCCAGCATGCAAAATTACATTTTCCAGTTACAGTTTCCACTAGTAGATGTCCCAGTCCTATAAATGCACCCAGATGCAACAGAAAGAGAAATCCCTCCTAGTTTCCATAGGATGGGCTAGGGAGAACAGAAGATGCTGAGCTGGGAAGATTGCGTCCAGGAAGGGGAGGGATCCAGGCTCTGGTTACCACTGTCTCTGGCATTCTGTACAAGATTGCTCACAGCAGCTCTCCTAGCTGTCACACTAGGACAATCTGTCCTGTGACATGCAAGGTCTGCCTCTACATTTGACATCCTGGAGCCTCTGCCTATAGACAGGAGCCTATTTGCTTAAGCATCACGTAAGTGATGTAGATATACAGGCACAGAAGCTGTAGGAAAACCTTTCAGCTGTGCCTATACAGTGGCTTCTCTTTGTGTATAGGTGGAATTTTCCCCCAGTTGCTGCCAAAATCTTAGCTTGCTTTCAGTAGTGGCAGAGCAGGAATGAAAATCTTTGATGCAAGATGCTCCCAAACACACCAAACAGGCAACACAGCAAAAACACATCAAGAAGTTGGTTGTGTCTTTCACTAAAATTCAGTCAAAAGCTTCTTTGCCCCTAGTATTCTGTGAAGGTTTTTCAAGGGCTTCTTCCCACACTGACAATTGCTTATCAGACAGCTTAGAGGAAAGTTATTTTAACTCATGATTTCAGAACTGCAAATTAACTTTTTCTAACTTGAATATCTCATGACAATCTCATGACGATCAGGACTAAATTATCTCAGCACGTAGAATTCACCCATGTGAGGTGAATTCTGCCTTCTGTTTCAGCTGGGGTACCTCTCCTGTTGCTCCATATTTAGCAAAACTTTAGGTTCAGTGAGACAAAAAGAAGGTGTTTTGAGGCATCTCTGTGGTATGTTTACAGGGCTGCTGACAGGTTTTCCAGGTTACTTGTTCCCTGGTTTTGTGTCTTGTGTTTTTTTGGGCATGGAGTTACAGAAAAAAGACTTTGCCTTAAGCTCATCATTGATGAAAGACAAAAATACAGGGAAAAGCTTTTAGCACACACTTTTCACTAATCACTGCTGTGCTTCAGTCCCCACCAGCTGGTCCTGTGCCACGGCAGCCACTTTCTAGAGCACTCGTATGTATTGAACTTTTTGTTGATACCCTTGTCCTGGCTAGAGTTCACATCATTCCTACTGCTCCTCAGTAAGTAACATGCCACCCTAAATAATCAGGGTGCTCAGCATTTCTAATCCTCCCTGATTTTTCCTACACCTAATTGTCCCACCACTGTTCATATGGGAAGAAACAGAGAATGAGGTACTGCCACAATTTTGACCCTGAGCATTTCTATCACCTAGCTCCATCTTGTCACTAAGCAAAAAGCCTGGTTACCTATGCACAGTCCTTTTAAGAGTTGTGTGGCTGAGACGGTCTGTGATCTCCTCAAGTCCAGACTTGCAGCTTTCTTCCACAAGGAAAATTGAAAAAGAACAAGACCTCACACAGTCAAGCTGTGTACTTCCATTTTCAACTATTAAATAATCATAAAAAATTTAAAACTGACTAGTTGCAACAAAACTTGACACAATTAAAAGTTTCAGAAATAATTTTGCTCCTGGAGCTCAGCAAAATTCAGTGCCACTGTCATTTGATCAACTCGCCACTTCTGCTTGGTGTCTAAGCAGAGTTTTTAAATTTTGGCTGAGCAACATCTGTGACAGAGGTCTGACAACTTTCATCGACATGAGAGGGGAAAGTTAAGGCCACAAAGGAAGCTACAGTGAAGCAGCAGTATCACAGCTTGCCATGGGTCTGCCTCACAAGGACTCGGAGACCAGCCTGGCTCTCCCTCTGGACACACAAGAGCTCTTATACCAAACTCAAGTTCTACCGCAGATCCATCAGATATACCCCTACCACGGTTGCCCTCGGAAGACAAGGTTCTATTATCTCTTTACACTCTAAAGCAGCATCTTTCTTGAGATCAGCGGCTGTGTACACCCCCTCCGATGCAAATACGAAAAGCTTTCCTGTTGGAAAGCAGCGCTGGAAGCATCCCCGAGGGATCAGACCCGGGGTGAGCGCAGGCCCGGGATCAGCCGAGAGAAGCGCAGGGCTGTGCTGCGGAGTCCTGCCCGCGCCCTCCGTGTAGGGCGCAGCCCTGCCCGCGGGGTCAGCCTCCCTGCCTCGACACGGGCTGCTGGACTAACCAAAACTGCCCAAAACTTACTGAGCACAGAGCACAGCTGTGTATGTTAACCTAGGTAAGCTGAAGCCTCAAAATTTAAAAAAGGAAATTCAGCAAGAGCCTGGACAAGCGCTGAAGCAGACAGGGGAAGGCACTCACCTGTGTGCACCAAAGCTGCTTCTCAGATAGTTGCCGCTCCAAGCAGAAGCAGGGCAGCTGATGGGGGCATGTGCCTTTTATACTGGAGGGAAATGGACTTGAAGCAGGGAGGGGGAGTCAAGAGGTGGGCCAGCAGGACGTCAGCAGTACTGGTGAGCAGGATTTGAATTTACAAAAGGAGGGGTAGGAGAATGGAGGCTCTATAAGAGAGCCATTGATCAGGGCAGGGAGCAGGAGGTTGAGAGCGGTGCCGGGGGATTTTAGGGAGGGCATGGCAGGACACATGACCGAGGCCCCCAGGCCCACTAGGAAGAGGGAAGGGGGCTGCTGCCATGTCCCTATGGGTGGGGGGCACAGACAGACGGGAGCAGCTACACCTTCTGCAAAGGATAGCCAAGCTCCCTGTGCTGCCCAGCTGAGATGCTCTGTCTGAAGAGCATGGCTGCAGGGGGAAACACTTGTGGCAGAGGATGAGTTGTGGAGAAAAGGAGCAGATGGACAGTGGGGAGCTACCAGAGCCAGCAAGATGGACCAATCACACACTCCTTTCCCAGCCCTTGTTTCCCTTTTTGTTGTCCTAGGATCTTGATGGCAGCTTTTGTCTCATTCAGCCCCAATCCACAGCTGAGATCAACCCAAATCTGCGTAAGTTTTAAGTCACACTGCAACACAGCACACAAATAGCTGATGAAATAAGTAGTGATTCAGTGCTTAAGCACTGTTACCAGTTTTGGTGGCAGAGAAAATTTCATGTACATGAGGCCAGCATCTCAAACAATATTGTATTTCCACAATAGGTATCTCTTCTGAGTGGTTATTTTTAACTCTTGACTAATGTCTCACCATAGCCTTGCTGTTAGGGATCTTGCTGCTCTGGAACCTAAGACCTTGTTTACTCTGGAGGTTTGCAGGGGAGAGCAGCTGAAATGGCAAATGCTTCACTCCTTGGGCACCATCCTGCAGAGAGGCTGAGATCTGAAGTATTACTGGGCTGACTGGGAAGCACAGGCTCTCTCTTAACAGACCCATTCTCATGCTCCACTCCTGGTGAGGTACCCAAAGGAACAATTTTAAAGCTGTGCTTTGAAAGGGGACTCTGAGGCCTGACCCCATTTGTAAACTGAGACCGCATAGGAAATGCTGCAATCACATTATGATGAAATTCAATACCAAGTGTGTTCAGTTTTTCTGTAAAGACACTTCAAGTTGGGAAAACCTCAAAGCACAAAAAATAGTATTTCACTGTAGGCACCTCTCAAAAGAAATGAAATTATTTTATTTGCTATGGGCAATTTGTAAGGTACTTCTATGAGGAAACATGGTGAAATGTTGCCTGGCCCTACCCTTACTCACCATCCAAGTACTGCTGGGAGAGTATGGTCACTAATTGCAGGGATTTTTAGTTACTGTATAATTGGTTTATGGGTACATGTATGAATGAAAATTGTTAAGAAGCCTGAGAAATACTCTTCTGTTCTCTTAATTTCTACCCAATAGCAGCTAAAAGAAGCGTCTTCCTCATCCAAGTTTTCAAGAGTTTACTCAGACTACTCAGAATCACAGCTTCAAAATATGAAGAGCACTTCAAGTCCATGGCAGCACAAAAGGTCTTCCTACAGCTATCACAATCAATAATAGATATACATGCTTTTTTCAGAAACCTCCTTTTAGCGTGTTCCCTTTGAACCTTCCAAACGCTCCCTACCTAAAAATCAATAAGCATCCAAGAACCAGGCAGGGCTGTGCTTCTGCCATGCTAATTTTGTGTGCATGTGTGCAGAGTGTATCTTCTTAGTAAGTAAAACTCTTCATGGTTTCTCCTTGTAGATCCTTTCCCTTACTGCTTTTCACATTTATTTCAATCAGAAAATGTGAGTATCCTTTCATGATCTCTAGTGGGAAATCACTGGAGTAAAGGTTTCTTTTCTCCAGGATATACAGGACCCTTTCTTGCTTTATTGTTTTGTTAGTAAATCTGTCATCTTAAAATAGAAGCAATTTTTTTTTATCTTACTTGCTTTTTCTAGTCTTGGTGACACTCTAGTGTGGGACTTTCCATAGCACAGATCATTTTCACTGACTGTCACCTACACAGAAGTTACCACATAAACCAAAATCATGCAATGTCTTCATGTTAAGAATGCTTGCTTATTGGTAAAGGCCGCTTGCAAAATAATATGCCATACAAAAATAAAATAAAAAGAAACCCCAGCCACACACAAAAAAATCATTATTAGGAGAGACAGCATTTAAAATGCTAATATGATCATCTATCTTCATTCTGGCCCAAAGTTGATCTAGTGCAGTATCTTGGTTTTGACAGTGGACAACAAAGGACATTTATAGAAACATCTAAAAACATATTTAAGATAGCATATTTTCACATTCCCCACTATACTCTTCTCATAGACCCTCAAGCCCTGTGGTCCATAGACTTCCCAAACCAAATGCTTCTTTGTGGTAGGTAGCCCTTGACAGGCTGCTTCTCTTTCATTGTTGCTTCCTGAACCCATGTAAATTTTCAGCATCCACAAAATTGTGTGCCAAGGACTTCAAAGCTCTTTCTCTGCTACGAGAAGGATCATGGCCATGCATCCGTTCTGGACACACTACCTGCCAGTTTCAAGAGCTCTTTCATTCCATTTTTCATTTCCTCTTTCATTCAGGTCTTTTCATTTTCACTTTCAATCATTCTGACTTCATAAAAGACTACTGTAAAATGTTCTCAGCAATGAAAAGTAATAAACTATGTGACAGTCTCTTTAAATGAGCTTCAGCAGGCATTTCTCTTACCAAAGTAAATTTTACTCTATTCTCATCACTGGACATCATCATTTCTATCCACCAGACCACAACAGAATCACCACAGTGCTACGTACAGTACCCAAAAGCCTTCACAGAAATCATCCTGGCTTCTCAGGGTCTTTTCTGGCAGCTATGATTTTATTCTATTTTGTTACCCTATCTATAGCAGGGCTTATGCTTTGGCTGAGAAAAGCAAGTCAGTTCATGCAGCACAGCAATGTGAAAGCCACTCAGACTTGGGAGGAACTAGGAAATAGCTGTCAGAGGAACCAGGGTTGTGAAAGACCAACCTGGAAAGATCATGTAGAGGACAGCTTGGTCTGTAGTGAAGATGCAGAGGTTTGTGCATTAAAATTTCCCTTCTTTTCCTTTTTCTGAGGGAGAGGCTGGCATATGCTGTCTTTGTAGGAGATCCTTGAGAAGAACTCAAGCCCTGCCTTACACACAATTAAAGACTCCTGCACATAAAATTCCTGCTTAAATTACGAGCAGGAACAGGACTGCAGCTAGCTGGAGTGTCTCACTGTCTCAGTGTCAAGGCTGATCTGGGATGCACCAGGATGCAGCTAAAACAAAAGGCAGTAGTAGATACACAGGTGTGAAGGGCAGTGACTAGGAAAGCAACTTCCCAAGGTAAGGAGAAGTCAGGCTTCCAGGCAGGAAATGCTGAGGGGGATGAATGCAGATGATACAAAGGTATCGCCTGGAGGCTGGAGTGACCCAAGAGAACAAGGTCCAGCGAGCCTGAGGCAGAGAAATATTCTTTTGACAGGACAGTACCAGACCAGAGGCCAACAGTGAACTACAGTTTTGATGACAAATCCTCCCACTTCGTTTTCTCAAAAAACTAATCCAAATTTTTTTTTTTCTGTAATTCTTTTGCTGGTCAGAGCCTCCACAAATGGAAGGTGAAAAACCACAAAAGCAAAGACATTTGATGCAGTTGGATGGAGAAACATAAACTTTTTTCTCCCCCAGCCCACCACTCCTCTTGTTTCACATTCCAGTCTGGGAAAAGTTTGCAAATGCCTTGAACTACTGCCTGACCTACGAATCTACCCAGCCTTCTGTAGTTGGGTGGAGGTCCCCTTGCACTAATTAAGTTTGGAGGGCTTATGAAAAGTTGTATTTGAACCTATTCAGAAAACCATGTCAGTTCACTCAACTAGATGAATAACATCTAATAACATTTACCTTTGCAAAGAATTTGCTCTCTACTAAAATTCACATTCAGAGAAAAGCCAGGACTACCTTTATTTTGGAACTACTTTTTTTTTAATTTGAGAAAGAGGACCATCTAGTGGTTAATGCTGAAGTTATCATCTTGTTTGCAAGAATTATTGAGCAGGGAATCAAAATCAACCCTCCACATTTCAAATGAAAGCATGTGTATCTTGAAATCTGACCATGTACACAAGCTCAGCCAAACTACCCATAACCTCATCTCTCTTGAGTTAGGCTGGATATCCAGGTGTTTCTCATCTGCACAATTTCCAGTTAGCCCAGTCTCCCAGGTAGCACATGCTTTTTGGGACAACATGTTAGCAGCTGGGCAGTTCAAGCGTAAGCTACAGCTCAAGACTTCAGCCACTCTCCACAAGCCCTTCCTTAGCACACTGTGGAGGTTTTGCACCAGAGCTTGGATGAAAAAATACAAGTCAGGCTTGGCATGGATACAGCCACCTTCAAAACTATTCTGTTGATGGAAGAGGGAGGATTTCTTCTGGTATGTTTGCTGTTCTTCCCTGATAGAAAGCTACTGGGCCGCCTTCTACACAGAGGTTTGGGTTGTGCAGATTCCAAATGGAGCTGGATATTGTAGGTAGAGTCATGTAGTGAGAACAAAAAAGATTAAAGTTCATGAAAAATAATCAACTTTGAAAATATTTTTTGCATATCTCTCAGGGATCCAGCACTTTGACATTATTTTCAGAATGCCAACATTAGGCCAGCATATGCCAGCTTCTGGCACTGGAGTAGAGCAGAATACGTGTATAGAGCAGTTGCACTGCTGGCATGCAGGGTGGAAATTTGTGCTGCTACATGCCATTTGCACATTTCATGCATGGTCACTTTGCCAGGCAACTTAAACTGCTCTTTAAACACCATGTGCTTCAAGCAGTAGTAGGGTTTCTAGGCTGTTGCAGAGGACAGGTCAGCATGCAAGTCTGATATTTTCTGGTAAGATAGGCTGCAGGGTCAGGTATATGGGAGATCTGCCTACTGGAGCAAACCCTAATTAAATTAAATTTTGGCTTTGTGAAAGTTCCTAAGGTATAAAACTCAAAATATTGGTGTGGTGCACCAGAAAAAAATAGTAGTATATACTAGAACTGTGTCTGTAGGAAGTGAAAAACAATGTTGTTCATTCTGGTTATTACAGAGGGGCAGGTGCAGACAAGGGTGGCCTTTTACATGCACACAACCAAAGACAGATGTCATACAGAGTCCTAAACTAAAGAACAGGTTTAGCCCTACTGCATGGCTGACTTTTTTTTTCCTGATGCAAGGCTTTCTTGTGCCATTTCCAGCCCATTTTTCCAACACAGCAATTCTCTGGAAGAACGAAGTTTCTCCCACTGGTCTGCCATTGCTGCTCAAGTACATCTCAAGTGCTTCTGAGAATACTCAGTGAAGGTGAGGTTCTGCACTAGGGTGGCATTTTTCACAGAAGTGTACTTTATGGCTTCAGTATGTCATATTTAGCATCTGTATGCCAGGGAACCCCTGGTTTTAATCCCTAAGGCTTATCCAGTCATAAATAACCTGTAATGATTAACATACAGTTTGGCAGATGAGCTGAAATATGGTAAAAGGCAAGGAAGGGAATCTCTAATTGCTATTCATAACCAGGTCTCGGAACTATTACATTTAAATAGCTTGAGGCCACGATCAAGTTAATTAGAGATTATGTTCTTTTCTGGCACTGTATTTGGTAGGTTATACATTAGTCATGGAAAGACAAGAGTCTCATTCCCAAAATACTGCTTAAACCCTGATGTCTGATATTAATGAATGAGATTAACTACAGCCTCAGCTCCAGGATGATCTGAAATTGAGCAGGTTTTGAAATCTGAAATGTAACAGTTTTCAAAATCTGAAATTTAACAGTTAAGCAACAACACCTCTTACCTTCACTTAGGTTTTAGACCTAGTTTAATTGCTTCTACCTCTTTCAGTTGCTGCAGGTCCATGTCTGCTTTGCCCACCTTTTTTCAGTCTGGTGTGACTGGAAGCCCCTTACAACCAGGACTTTCACAGGTCTATTGCCACAAGTGTCAAGAACAATAGGAAGGATTCAGGTCAAAGGACCTCAGGACAACTGTCCTGTTGAGGGTCAATAGCACGAGCAGCACATCTCCTGCAGGATCCCACCTGCCTCTGTGCATGGACATGTAAGTTTGGTGCAGTGTGCTGGCACAGACAGGATTTATGTCAGACCTTAGTGACAGATGTCACATTGAGACCTGCAGCTCCCTCTGAGGATAGCAAAGGGAGAGTTCTTTGCATTGACACAGCCCCACAGAGGCCCCACCAATTCACATGGACATTGTGGAAGGCTGCCAAGAGAACAATGAGGGTGCTGGCCATCACTTTTATTTTAATTGTTGCACAGTGCATGCCAAGCAGTGAAGTTGGGGGTTGTTTCCATTCCCTCTGCAGTTGCCAGAACTACTCATTGTTGTTTCATTTTAAGGATAACAAAGTCACATCTTCTTGGCTTATAAAAGGAGCTTTGTTGCTTCCCAGACACCCAATCTCATTTGTCTGTAAACTGTGGGATGAATTCCACAGATGCCCAATGAGCCCATAGGACTGGATTAACCATGCAGTGAGAATCAGAAGTGTAAAACTATTTTAAATGCTTGAAGATTCAGAGTAAGCAGAGGAACTGACAGAACACACAGTATACTCATCTAAATCTGCAGACTCAGACCTGGGGTTTGTGTCTGAAGATCCACTGCTCCTTTCATCCAAGGCCAGCCTTGTCCTCCTCAGTTGTCTCAGCACAACTGTTGCAGGATTATGCAAGGGGAGTGGATCTGAGGCTTCAACCTTTGAGTTTATTTTTTAATTCAAATCAGTTTGCTGATCTGGCTTTATCCCACTGTCCCACTGACACTGGTACTGGCGCAGCCAAGGTAACAAAAAACAGTGGCTAGAAGAAAAAAAAAAGGTGATGGACCTGCTTTGCCATTGGGAAAACGGTTCATGGGATGATGATGGAAGAGTAAAAGATACAACAAAATCTTGAAGAGAAACATAGGATTAGCAAAAATATATCAGAGGCAAAAATTCTTCACATTAGTAGTAATATAAGTTTTCGGAGAGAGGTGCTATTGATATCATGGGGTCATGTCCCTGAGGGATGGGTGTCCTAAGCTTCCTCAACTTTCCCAGAAGGTTCCTCAGTGCTCAGCTCTGCACCCTTAATCCACAGACAACGTTCGAATTCTTGCCTCAAGCTCTTGCCCCATCCTCCCATTACTCCCCCAATAGTGCCTTTTGCAGCTGCTTGGGAATAAGCTAAACAATCCCCCTCTAAAGCCCATAGTGCAGTGAAAGGTTTAATCAGTGATGGTAGCAAAGGAAACAGAGCAGGTTTTGTTCCATGGCCACTGGCTTCGCTTTTCCCATGGGAGAAAGAAAAGCTTCCTTGCAAGATGCCAGGACTAGAAACTTTCTTAGACCATTGCATACTGGCATTCATAAAACTGCTGCAGTGCTGATCCAGATCTTGGATCACAGAAAAGAAATTAATATAAGAGGACTGAAGTTTAGCATAAAAGCCAAAAGGGGAAAAAGAAGAGAAACACAGGTTCTTCCACCTCTGCCAGTGGAATTAGCTTATTGTACCTCTGCAAAGCCATTAATCACCTCATAAGGACCAGCAAGACTTGTAACACCTGCACACCATTGTAAAGGCAAACTTTTCCCACTGCAGCCCCTACACTGCTGATAGACTCCCAAAACAGGGATGGACAGCAAGCAGCTGTCACAAAGGGTTCCTGTAGGCCACTACATGACAGCCATCCATGGTGGCCCCTAGGGACTGGGGAACAGCAGTTGCACCTGAAAGGGTGCAAAGTTCTCAGAATCACAGGATAGGTAAGGTTGGACTGGACTCTCAAGATCATCTCGTCCAACCCTCCTGCCAAAGCATTCTGACCTCAAGCAGGTGACACAGAAACATGCCCATATGGGTTTGGAATGTCTCCAGAGGTGGAGACTCCATGACCACCCTAGGCAGCCTGTGCAGTGCTCTGCCACCCTTAATGTAAAGAAGTTCTTCCTTGTGCTGAGGTGGAACACCTTGCGTCTCTAAGTCATGCCCAAAGTGGGGACACAGGCAGCTTGTGGGGCACTGACTGCCTCCCTCACCACATTCAGCATTTAAAGCAGCATTTTTCCAGTGAGGGGGGCCTGAGGGACTGGAGTTTCCAAAATATTTTAATGGGGAAGGGGGAAGCACTCTCCCAATTTCAAATCAGCTGGAAAACTACCCAAGGGGATGTGAGTATGTAAGGACCTGCATGGGGGTCACACTTGCTGGGGCATAGGGGTCCCTGAGGACCAGCAGCACGGAGAACAAGGGGCTCCAGCAGCACCAACACTGCTTTTGGGGATCCATTGAGGAGAACATTGTTATGAGAAAGGACACTGAGGTGCTGGAGCAGGTCCAGAGAAGGGCAATGAACCTGGTGAAAGGTTTTTCACACAAGTCATATGAGGAGCAGCTGAGGAAACTGGGTGTGTTTAGCCGGGAAAGAGGAGGCTCAGGGGTGACCTTATCGCTCTCTACAGCTGCCTGAAAGGAGGGTGTAGCCAGGTAGGGGTCAGTCTCTCCTCCAAGGGAGCCAGCAACAGGACAAGAGGATGTAGCTTCAGCCTGCAGCAGGAAACGTTCAGGTGGGACATGAGGAGGAATTTCTTCACAGAAATTGTGATTATACATTGGAATGGGCTGCCCAGGGAGGTATTGGGGTCACCGTCTGGACGTGGCACTCCAGAGGTGGCATGGTGTGCTTGACATGCTGATGCTCGGTCACGGGTTGGACTCGATGACCTCTTTTCCAAACTAACTGATTCCGCGATTCTGTGCACCGGGCCGCTGAGGGGCCGGCACGCGCGGGACGCCATTTTGTGCGGAGCGCGGCGGGCGGCGCCCGTTGGCGGTGCCGTGGGGCGGTGCGGGGCTGGGGGTCCCTCCCTCCCTCCACGTTTTCTTTCCCTTCGCGCTTCCTCCTCTTCTTACTCCTTCCTTTCGCTCTAGCCCTGCGTCTCGGGTTCGCTCCCCGCGTCCCTCAGCTTTTGTTACCCCTCCCCTCGTTCCCTCCCGCTCCCCGCCCCCGCGTGGCACTGCGGAGCCGGAGACGTGACCCGAGCAGACTCGCTTCCCCGCAGCTCCAGCCTCTCGCCGCAGAGTCGCATGTCCTCGATCCAGAACCTCCAATCCTTCGGTAAGAGCCGCCGGCACCCTGCCACCTCCGCAGCCACCCCGTCGGCAAACCCAGCCATCGCCCCCGGCCCCCTCGTCCTGCCCCCGGCCCCGCCGTCCTGCCTCCGCCTTCCCGAGGGCCGCGGGTCCCCCGCCCCTGCGGTGACATTGAGCGGTGTCGCCGTCGCTGTGGCGCTCCATGAGGCAGCGCCGGCGGCTCGTCCTTGTCCTCCCGAGTCGCCGGCCTCGGGACGTGCTCAGTCTGTGCGGCGAGGGGACCTCGGGTGGGAGGCTCAGCCCCTCGCTGCTACCGTAGGAGGTGCTGCCATGTTCTCAGCTCTGACGCCCAGTATCAAGGGCTCGTGTCCTCTGCTGAGGAAATAATTTCATCGGTTACAGTTGGTTTGCTGCTGCATCTTATCCTCAGCTATGTCCCACAGCGTTATGCCTTGTAAAGGTTATTAGAGTTCTACAGAGCGAGCTACGCAAATGGCAGATCATTGCTCCGCGGTCAGCAGGGAAGTTTAACCGTGCCGGGCCAGCGTTCTTCTCTCGCCTTATCTATAAGCAGCAGAAGTGAGCGAGTTAGCACTTTATACAACAGTCTCAGGCTTTTGGTCACAGTTTTGATTCTGATCCTCTGCACGTATAAGCCATGTGAGAAGGTTACCTTCAGTCATTATTTGGGAGTTCACCCTGTGCTTAAGGATGGTGCCACCCAGAGGATTTGTTTGAAGAGATCTAATGTTGACACCTACTGTGCTGGCTTATTTCCAGCCTACAGCCCTAAAGTCTGCCAATCTGTATTGGCTTATCAGCAACCTAGAGTCCTAAACTCTGCCAAGTGATCCTCATGCTCAAGTCCTCTTTTTCTTTTACTTGTTCTTTGACTAAGATTTTCTGGTCGTATATGTGCCACAAGCTGTGTGAGACAGTAAAATTCAGCATGGTTTAACAAATTCTGTAGTAGAAGTTAAGCTAGTCAAGATTCCCAATGCTGTACTTGTTTCCTGTGGTGCTTGAATCCTCATTATGCTTTCAGTGCCTTTAATGCTCATGTCATTCTTGTTTCTACAAGTATCTGTCAGTCTGCAGATGAACTACTTCTTTTTGTGTTTCTGCTGAAGTTTTACTCATTTGGAGCATTTCTTTCTAGTGGATGGCAAAACTTGACCAGAGTTTTTAGATCTGAGTTTTGAATGGAAGTTTGGGAAATTGTATCTTGCATGGCTATTGAACGTACATGGACTCTTAAATATTGTTCTGATTAGTATAAAAAATGACTTGTGATTATTCTTAAAAAGTCATGCTTCAAGATTTATTTGGAGCGACTGATTAGGAGATTTGTAGAGCTCTAACGTTTCTTGATTGAGTGTTAAGTTGGTTTTTGTGAAGTACAGAGTATAAGAAGTGTTAACCCAGAAGCTCGCTTCTTTCTAAGTGCTTTTCTGTTCTATCTGTGCTAGATAAATGTTAAGCTTTGAAGAATTTGAGAACTGACCTTTCTTTAGTCTAAGCCTAAATTCACTTTGTTACATTTCTTGACTAAAGCTGCTTATTGGAGGAGTTCTAGTTTACACACAGCCTCTGACATCTGTTAGAGCATATTTCTCTTTCATTTCTGTAGCCAAGAGTTACATCCATGCCTTAACATGCTGGAAGTGTGGTAGTTACCACAGTCTAAGACTTCTGCTCCAGACCTGTAAGGAAGTATCTGTTCTAGAGCTTTCCTGTTTCCCTGTTCTTAGTTGGTGTGATAAGAGATACAGTTACTTTATTTCACTTTAATGTATGTGACTGTCTAAAACTTATGTGTGTTTGATGTTCTTTCAGAACCATGTTTTCAGGTTCAGGATTTACAATTTGCAAGAAACAATGATGTAAACTGATAATGTAGCAGAAAACCATTCATACCTGGGAAGGCATGGCAGAAATGGGTGGTAGTTGAGAGGGCTGTCCTGAGTGTGTAATGACACTTAATGCAGCTGTAGAAAAAGCACTTTGGTTGTAACAGTGTTTTTAAACCAGGATTAAACATCACGATGATACCCTGAATATATTAATGATTTTTTATGATGTGAGAATCTTCCTTCTTGAATTTGGGTGTTTTCCTTTGTGGGAATTACATGAATCTTTTTCCTCCTGCAGACCCCTTTGCTGATGCAACAAAGGGCGACGACTTACTCCCGGCAGGGACTGAGGATTACATTCATATAAGGATCCAGCAACGAAACGGAAGAAAGACACTAACAACTGTTCAGGGCATTGCAGACGATTATGACAAGAAGAAACTTGTGAAAGCTTTCAAAAAGGTAAAGTTGCTGATTTGATTTTATGATGATTATATATGAAGGAGTAAGATAGCTTTTAATACTAACAAAATATTTATATCACTTCATTCTTTCCTGTACACACCACTTTCATATTCAAGTCCTTTCCCTTTCCCAAAACACCTGTCAGTCGACAGTGGCACTGATTTTGCTAAAAATTAAATGTTTCTGTCTTAAAAAGAAGTAAATAAAAATATTCTGAATGTTTCTTTGAAATTTCACAGATATATGGCTTCCTTGATGTGAAGAATAAAGTCAGTTTAAAGTAGAGCTGGTTTTTATTCCTGCCTCTGTTACAGCTGGGTTGTTGCTTAAAATAGAGGCCTTTAGTTTTTCCAGGATAAAAATAATTGTTTTAAAATAGTGTGGAGTTGAAAGGCTGTATCTTATGACTTTGTTTCTCATTATTGCAATGACTGTTGACCATTTCCTTCTGCACAGTAGCTAATCCTGTCATTGCCTGAATTTACTATCAGCAGTTTAGTTTGTGTCTGTATGTATCAGCAGATATATACTCCATTTCCTCTCAGAGCCGGGAAAATTGATTTAACCTTTGCCTGGCTTGGTGTCAAAATAGTAAGCAGCTTCTAAGACAAAGTTCTTCTGAAAAACCTGACTAAGCAAAACCATGATGTACATCAGATGTCTTATAATATGGATGTTTCTCTCTTAGAAATTTGCTTGTAATGGTACTGTGATTGAGCATCCTGAATACGGTGAAGTTATCCAGCTGCAAGGTGACCAGAGGAAGAACATTTGCCAATTCCTCTTGGAGGTGAGAGACTGCAGATAAATATCTAAACCTCTCTGGAAGCAGTAGGGTGACAGGTGATGCTAATGAACCAGCTAAAGATGGCCACTGTAGCTGTTTTGTATTTTCAGCCAGAAAGTAAAATGATACTTGCAGAATAGCAGTAAGCATCTGGTAAGAATCAAAGCACTGTAGAATGCCTTTGCACTGTTACAACACACCACTTGTTCTCTGGCAGTGCAACTTGAGCTCTGTGCTTGTAAAATCAAGTGTTCCATACAAACCATAATTGTGAGACTGAAAACACTGTAGAGGAGAGAGGCTTATTCTGATGCAAATGATGCAGAGTTGTTACACCGTCAAAGAATAAATCCTAAGACTACAGAACAAATCAGATGTCTGATAAGATTTTCTTTTTGTTTAGTCAGTTCTTCTGCTTGGCCTAGAAACATTCTGTAAACTAAAAAAATGTTTCACTGAATGTATACATTGTATAGCAGTTTCTTTAATCAAAGTGTAAGATTATGGTAACTTGATATCACTGTAATAGCCTAAATATGTAAGCTTTACTAAAATGCATTGTTTCTCTCCTTTAGATTGGCATTGTCAAGGAAGAACAACTGAAAGTTCATGGTTTCTAACCTGTACCCTTATGAAGAACCCTGCAGTATTGGTCTTACCTATCCTGGCTCTTCAGTAAAAAATGAATCTTTGCAGTGAATGGACTTCCCTGTTACCTGAACATTTACAATTTGATTTGCATGACTGCATGAAACAGGTGGTGTGTAGGCTAGAAACACATAAGAAAATTTCAGTAAGATGGTAATGAAGACCCTTGTGAACTTTAACACATTTCCAATGGAAATGTTTTAGTGATGATTGTTCAGTTTAGTACTCTCCACTTGAGTTAAATGTGTGAGTTTTATTCAAATAGTGTGTGTTGTTGCTTAAAAATAAAAGTTTATTCATATAATCTCTGGGATATTTGAAATGCTTTAGCCTAAGTTTTAAACTAGCACTGCAGCCTTGCTGAGGAATGGCTGAACTGCTTTTTAGCAAGTGTTTCACTGCTGACTGAAGAAATTGGAAAATCTACATGATTAAGTACTAGCTGATTAATCAGTAGATTAGCTTGATGTGATCTTATCCTGTAGCTGTAAGACTAGAGTTATAAAACCTGTAATGTAGGTGTACTTTAGTAGCAGCATAATAAGACATCAGTTGTTTGCTGTGTACGTAACGGGATCTTCTCTAAATTTTTTTGCAGTGACTATGAGGTATTAGTGTGAAGCAAAGTAGGGGTAAAACAAGCTGAGCTCCTCAAGGCAAAACATTTGGGCAAAATGGGCAAAATTCCTTCAAAATTTGAAGGAAGTGGATGGGGTATTGTATCTCCTCTGTCACTGAGTACGGGGAAAAGACATTGTGTTGGCTCCTGCCATGACTATCCATCAAAAGTTAGCAAGCAGAGTACTTGACTGAGCTGGTAGTGTTAGCTGCAGGAGCAGGGAAGGGAACAGGACCTACATTAACCTCTTCCCTGTTATGAAAACTTCCTAGGATTGAGGGTTGATACGGAGGGTTTTGTAATAGAGTTTGGGTGTTACTACAAAAAGCTGATTTGGTTTACTTTTCTAGAAGGCAATTATTTCAGTGTTACTGGAGGTTACAATAAGTTTGTTCCACCATGCTTTTAAGCTAGTTTTAGTTAGCTGTAGGCATTTGCTATTCTGCTTGTAGGATATGTCTCATGAAGAACGGAATTAATTCACTTGGTGGAACAAGCAGATGTTGTCTTCCTTTTGAGGTGGACATGGAAATTTTTTCTGAAACAATTCAGAACATGCTGAACTGCAAAACCATAACAACAGTGAGAAATGTTTAAAAATCTTCATGTGATATCATATGTTCTCTGGAAAGAAAGGAGGAGATATTTCTTTACTGCTAAGGCTTACTAATAACTTAGCCAGAAAAAAATAATTTGATAAAATAATTGTTTACTACCCATAAGTAGTAAAGAATTTGGCAAAACTGTATTATTTAGTATCACATGTACCTGTACTTTATTTCCTATTCATATTTACCTTTCTAAACAGAAATGTTTCAATTTTAACTTACTGGAACTGTTCTTTTTTCTTTTTTTAGATTTTTGAGTTCAGAAATAAACCCTTAAGGCACTAGCAACAATTAGGGGAGCATTATATGATGATTTCTTTCTCCGTCTGGTCTAGACAATTCCACTTGTAAAATTCCAGTCACTCAGTCTCCACAAATTCTGCCTGATGTTACAGATTTTAACTGTTCCAGAGAAAGGATGCTCCAGAAGATTGTACACTGTTAAGGTGCAATACGTTCGGGAGGAGGAAATGCCTCATGCAAAGCACAAAATACCCACATACCAAATGGAAATCCAAAAATAAATCTTATGCAAGTCTTGCAGATGAGCAGAATAAAGTCATTCTACTGCAAGTTTACCTAGTCCTGATTCTTAACTGCTGAAGTAATCAGTCTTTTGGGAGTACAAAGCAATTAGTGATTTTGATTTTATCACATGCCAGAAAAACTGATGCTCTCATTTAAAGCTTGTTCTCCTGTGCAAGAGGAAAAACAAGCAGTATCTTCTGTTTTGCTGGTATTATACAAGTACTTCTAGTGGGCTTTGAATTGAAGATTAATGACTAGCAGGTCTCATGTTACTGAGTCAGTCTTCATTTCATATGGCATCCCATTAACTTTTGCTACCTAACTTGAGTCATTTCTCCATAGTCATGCTGCTTGAAATAAATAAGAAAAATCTTTTGTTTTCTTCCTCCTCATTTAAAAATCCTTTCTAATAAGAGGAACCTTGCAATTGATAGGTGGCTTGGGTGAAGATGCTGGTGTTTTGACCTTTGAAAGGCAAAATTATAGGGAGATGGAATAAGATGTAACACATTTGAAGTTCTAAAGAGGTGAAAAAATGTGTAATCGTTCTAGAAGGAAAGCAGAATTTTTTTTCTGTGACTTTTAAACTAAAGCAGGGTTTATAAGATTTAACAAGCCCAAACCTCTTTGTATGTTCTAGATGAAAGGCTTCAATGATATTATGTTTTGTTGTCTTATTCTGAAACTTCTTTGTCAAAGCTAACTTGGAATACATATCAATGTTTTAAAAATTCTGAAAATGAAGGCTTTGAAAAATAACTAAGTGTTGCCACAGAAATCTGTGTTCAGAATGAAGGCGGGTTTCAATCTTTTGATCTATTCCAAAACAGGTTAAAAAATGTTGAAGGATGTGGCCCATAATTGTCAAGGCAGTAAAACGGAGCTTATAATAGAAAATTCATTTGAAGTCCACTAGTAGGACTTGAGGCCAGCCTGGTTCAGACTGCAAAGAATGTTGTTTTTTTGTTGGAATGTTGTGAAGTCTGTGTCTTTCAGACCTACCAATCAAGATTGCCTTCTTAGTGATACTTAGGCTTAATCTCAAGGTGTTATTGGACATAGAAACTTGTTTTGAATTCACAGCCTTGTGCATAGTTTTATTAGGCTGTTCTAGCTGACTCTGAGCCCATACCTTGGAGTAAGGTGTTGCATAAAAAAATTCACTAAATTGTCTGTCTGAGTCTACATCTAGCAATGAACCCTCACTTCCCAAACAGTGCTGGCAGTTCTTGTTTGTATAATATGAGATTGACTAATTTAAGTCTGTAAAATACCTACTTCCTTTTACTGTTTGAGCTGTCAGACCCTTGATTGTCACCTGTGGTCTGCTAAATCTGACTCTGTGTCTCAGAGATGATTATGAGGAGTACAGGTATGGGCAGGTAATTCTGGAGTGGAGTAACCTCTGGAAAGCGGAATACCTTGGCTGTGTGTGCATGCTATTCATTGCTTCAGTGGCTTTGCTTGAACCTTTATTCCTGAACTCTGTTTTTTTCACTAAATGAATAACGTCTTGTTTTGGAGAGTTTCTTTGGAGGGTGAGGAGGGAACTAGTAAAAAAAAACTATCTTTGGAAATGTGTTTATATATGAGGTTTGTTTTTATTAACTTAGATCCCTGGACTGCAAGACCTCTGTAACATTGTAGTTTCTCTCTCTCTCTGTATCTTTAAAAATCCTAGTTCAATGCCCTTGAAAATTTGACATTTAAGGCTCTAAATACATCCAAAACCGTTATAAAACTCTAAAATGCAAAGTCATTGAAGCATACATTTCAAATATTTGAAATAACAATTAGGCAGAACTCATTTTTTCCTATACTGACATCCTGCTTATAGCTGGTATGTAGTTGCCCTGAAGATGCATGTGTTATTTACAGTCAGGCAGTAATCAGATATCCCTGCTGTAATGCCATACCCTGTTTGTAGGTTTTTAAAATTTTATCTGATGTGCTGCACGCTTACAGGCAGTACTGTACTGCTCTTAATTTTGCAGTATAGGAGAGCTGTACCTTGAGTTCCAGTCAGCAATTAATTACTTAATCCTTCTGCAAGGCTCTAGTGTACAGGATCTATGTATTACATCTTTAAGTGGCTCAGTAGTTCCTCACACAGTGTGAAAATGTATACAAGATCGATATTTAGCCTGTTAAAGCAGGGGGAGGTGTTTTTAACAGCTCACTCTGAGACACAGTAGGAGTTACTGTTCCTTTTATCTGTTCAGTGTTATCGGTGTCACTGAGCATTCCTCTAACTACTGTGCTACTGACACTGGGGAGATGTAAGTGGGCTTAGAGGGTGTATTTAGGTACTATGAATTTCTACATCCATACTCCGTCAGGAATGTGTCCCCTGGGCATGGCAACAGGAAGGTTGTTTTACAGTTGCCAGATTGATAGCTTTTGAGATCATTAAACAAAAAATGGCATAGTTGTATATGTTTTATGTTTGCTGTATAGATGTTTCATGCCTATTGTTTCCTACTTAGATTAAAAATACAAAAATAATCTCAAAAGAGGATTTGTACTTTGCTTGCCCTTTAGGTTTGCTACATGCCTGTCATTGATCTCTTAATGAACTGTATTGGAGTACTGCTGCAGAACTGAGACAAAAAAGTCTTTTAAAATAAAGTGTGCCAGTGTTATTTGATGTATGCTTTTCTAAAACAAATGGAATTTTATGCTGGTGCTAAGGAGGATTTTTTTTTTTGGTGGAAGATAAAAGTAACAATCTAAAAGAGATGTGTGTGATCCTCTCATAAAATCAGTTTTGATTTCATATTTCCTCCCTTAAATTTCCAACATAATCTGTATTAACCAACTTAAAAATACTTTGACTTGTCCTGGAATGTTGTGGCTCTAAAGCAAGATGATTGGCTTGTATTGGCGTGAGGTCTAAAACTTTGGGTAGAAAAGGATCATCTGATTTCTTGAATAAGCAGAAAGCACAGTATTTTAGGATAAAGCCAGAAATGTGCTCAAGTTTGGCTTCAGCTCTGTCTTTTAGAATATCTTGCATCTGTGAAATGTTACAGCACATTTCTGAAATGAATTTGGGGCCTGATTAAAAGGATTTGTGTATACAATAAGTAGGGTTATTTTTATTTCTCTTGATTTTATCAAGAGAAATAATAAAATCACAGCCCATCTTTGCTGTGATTATGAAATAAATAAATAAATAAAACGCCTAAATCAGAAAACTCACACAACACATGATCCAGGCTCAGCTCTCCATGTTCTGAGTAGCCGAATTCAGCAGCTGTGGTTCCAAGTGGAATGGTCCTGCTCCTCAGTGAGAGGATTTAGCTGTCAGCAGGGTTTGTGGTCCCTCTCACCATCAGACATGGGCACAGCTCTCTTCCTGCAGTACACTCACACAAGCCTTGGCTATGGCAGGACAGCTGACCCCTGGGATGGGGCTGTTTAAGTGGTTCTCCCACAGATGGAAGGTTGCCCTTTTAGGTAGACCCAGCAAATTACATAATGAACTGACATGTAATTGGACAATAATTCTGGGGTAAGAATGGTTAAAATAGTCTGTTCCCCAGGATCCTGCGAGGAAGATCTGTTGAGGCCCAGCTGCTGTCATAGAGGAAGCAGCCTTTAGCTACTCTCTGCCGGAGAAATTTCAGTGATGGGATGGCTCCTGGCTACACCCCAGGGAACAAACTGAACAGATGGGTGTGAGCACACCTGTACTCGGTAACACCAGGGAAAGATGGCCCTGCAAACTGATGTGTGTCACTTCTACACTGTCTGTGACCTATACCTGCAACCCAGTGTGCACATCTGGAGATGAATTTCAGGGTACAGAACAAAAACACTGTCCAGGTTCCTTTAGTAAATAGTAACCCATAAATTAATCCACACATTAAATTATGTGAGAATTCAGTTTGAATTCTTTACATGCAATAGTGAGCAAAGAGTATTTTCTGTGCTTAAATGCCTTTCCTTTCAGTAAGTTCGTTGCAGTGACATGGAGAAACTTTCTGATTGTCCACTAGTGGTCTTACTTCACTAAAAATACTGTGAACTTTGTTCTGTTTTAAAGTAGCTGGACCTGGAGTTGTCACCCATCACTGCCATTTGTGCCAAGTTGTGTTTGAGGATACTCAGGGGAGGGACATCTCTTGGGGTCATCAAATTGTTTCATTTATTCTGGTAGTAGAAGTCAGTTCCAGTACTGATTTAAATCACCCTGCAACTATATCATCCTTTGGTAACTCTATGGAAGATAAAAATCAGTTCTGAGGGATGGAGGTGTTTGTACCCTGCTTCCATGCAGAGCCTTTTAGGCTGCCGCCACCTGAAGCCAGGCCTGAACGTGGCAGCATCTGCTGCTTTGTGTTAACACTGTGCAAAAGCACCAGTGCTACTTCCAAGTCTTGGCTGCTTCTCCTAGTTGGTTCAAACTGACATGCAGCTGAGTGCAGTAAATTCAAAGTACCAGGTCATGGCATGTGACCTGGCCACACAAAAACGGTCATTACTGCGTCCTTCTAGTAATTTAATTATTTTTTGTTTGTCTGATAAAAGTAGCATTTTAACTTCAGAGCAGTACCCTCTGAAGAGGGAAAATTGTAATTTGTTTGCTCTGGAGATTACAGGAATAAAACCACAAATCATCAATGCCAACATTGACCTAAATCATAGGAGGTGATCTTTAGTCTCCTATTAGTTTCTAGTATTTTCTTAGCTGTCTCAATTGAATTACAGGCTAATAATATTCACATAGTGGTTTGTTTTCAGGAGGAAGGCCTTAGGACAACTTTAAGGAAAGCTTAACTTAAACAACTGAGTATAAAGAGACAACGTAAGGTTCTTCCAAGTTAAAGAGATAGTTGTTACATTTCTGGAATGAGGCTTTTAAAATAGATGCCTTATAGTCCCCTAAGAGGCATTTCCTGCCTAGAAGAGTTCCTGGTGCATTCACTTCAGTTCCCTAAACCAGCCCTAAAGCAGTGCTTTCTCCCAGGTCCTCATGTGGAAGCTTTTGGAGACCCTGCTGCAACTGGTGGTGTTCTGATGGGCACTAGGAAAATGCAAGTTGCCTGTGACTGCACCAGGACAGGCCACCAGCTCTGGCTGCTGAGCAGCACTGCTGTCGGATAGAAACAACAGCTGTGGCAAAACCAGAAGTAAAAGGGTTGGTGCCTTCCCTAGTGGTTTAGTGATCTGATTGCTGGGAGCAAAGAGATGGATTTTTTTTCCCAGTTACTTTGCATACACTTATCAAGAGAAATTGCCCTGAATTTAATAGTATTTGATATATTTTCAGGATTGTGTCTTGTGGTGCTGATACTGGCAAAGCATCCACTGACTTTTATTTTTCAAAATTTTACTTGAACTCTACTTCTGAGCTGAATTTTTTCTGTTCACTGAATTTGGGTCATAGGCTTTGGGGCACAGCTTCATTTGCTCAGACCAAAAGTTCTTAGAAAACCAGTAGCTTGCCTCTGTCCCCACTCTCTCCACACATTTTTGCCCATGTGAGCATATTTAAATACTTTAGGTTTGGACATGCAAGCCTCTGATACATGCATAAAGACTTCTCTTAACATCTTTTTCTGATAATATGGTCTACATTTCCTACTGCCATCAAAGAGATGTATTTTTTTTAAGTTCTGCAAAGGTCCAGGCATAAATTAGCTCAGAATTATTTTTGTTGGGCTGTGAATACTTAGGAAATCTAGATTTATGGGAAAAACCCAGAGCAGATTGTACAGTCATGCAAAGTCTGTTTTGAAAGAGTCGGCTTATACATTTCTGCATCTTTCATGTGATGTACTACACAGGCACATAGTGGGTTTCTGTCTAATCCTGTTTAGCTGTCCCTGGCTAAGCTCTGGAGGAAACCTGCCTGTGCTCCATAAAGAAATGAAGACACAGTGGGAAGACTTGATGCTGCTTCTGCTTTGATCCTGTAGGGATAAGCTGTTTAACACTGTGAACTGAAGGCTAACACAAAACCAGGCTGCAAAGCACTGTAGACTGAGCCACTTCCCTCTGCTCTACTGCTTCCATCCTTTGGTTCTGCCTTGTCCTGCAGGAAGATCTCCAGATCAGGGCCTGTATCTTAGTCCTGTGTAGGTGAATCACCAAGCACAGTGATTCTCTGTGATCAGGGGACAGATACATAAATGTAATGAGTAATTTAGTAGTGGTAGCAATGGGTAAATAATGGATCCAGCTACTAAAGCAACTTCTTTGATCTTTTGACCTCAAAGTGGTTTTGTCCTCCTGATGTCATTTTCGCTTTCATGGGTTTTGTCATTAGCACTGATGTACCTTTATCTTGCTTGTATTCTTTGTACCAGAGCAAAATGTTATGTCAATTAGTGCCATGTCTTTGTAGGCACTTTATGAAATTAATGATTATGCACATGAATTGAGGAATGGGCCTTGGGGCATCAATTCAATCCTGCAAAACATGCAAGATTCTTTTCACCTGATCTTAATTACAATTGTTGCTTAAGTCTTTTGGCTTATCAAACAGGCAAGTTTTATCAGTTTAAAATATGTTTTAAACAATGTCTATAGAAGTATCCAGCTTGCGATTTCCAGTCTCTATCCCTAGATGTCACTGGAAGACAGCATATGCTGAAAAGAGTGACACTGAAGCCAGAAGAAACAACTGTAGAGCTTAGATAGGGGAATATGGAAGTCAGGATTTGGTAAAATTCCCAGGTGATTGCAGGCATGACCCATGTGCAACTGTTCCACAAATTACCTCTGCCTGAGAAGCAGAAGATCTGAAAATCTGTTCTTAGATCTATCCCTTCTGTACAGCAGCTGCACATCATGGATGACTCCTAGCTCAGTGCAGGAGTACCACAGAGCCCTGTGCAAGAGGTGTGAGGAAGAGTCCCAGTGCATCACTTCAGAGAGAAGAAAGAAATCTACTGGGAGAGGCAGGAAATTACAGCTATGGCTTCATAACAGGTAATGGCAAAGTGTCCCAGAAAGAGGCAGACCCATGGTAGTGCACCTCCACAGTTTCTACCAACTAGTGCTGCCTGTCCTTAGACAGCAAGCCAGTGCTGGAGGGTGAATCATCAGTAAATTATTTGCTTTTGGGACTTAAACAGTCACTCCTTCTCCACTTAGTTCTCTGCAGGCTGAGAGAAGGGACTGTCTTGGGTCTGGTGGAACGAGGTGGAGAAGAGCTCAGTGTTTGTGTGCATGGAGGTAATGAGAGTGACCACATGCCAGACTCTGCTGTCTACAGGAAAGAGTTGTGACAATCTAGCCATTCAAAGCCATTCAAAACCATGTCAGAATTCAAAGGAAGAACCTTTAGGAATCAGAAGTTTGTACATAATGGTCCTTTCCAGTGCCACTCCAGGCTGGCTGGTCTCATAAGAGTGTTTGAGTGGATCTGGGTATGGACAATGTCAGGGGACCTGCTCCCTTCCCACAGCTGTAAAAGTTTGAATCAACCCATTAGAGATGGGCTCCTAAAATGCTCTCAGCCATTTGAATTTCAGTGGAAATTTTTTTCTTGAAAGGAGGCTGAAACCAGTTTTTAACATCTATAGGATCAAAACTGTAACTGACTTTTATTAAAACTCTTATGAAAGAGAAAAATGCTCTGATTTGGTGAATACTCCTAGGACTTTTGCTAAGAAAGGATAAAAGTTGTCACCACATGATCTTTAAGGAAGTCAATTCCTTCCTGAGCTGAAATTGTACAAAGTGTGAAGTGTATTCAGCACTTGATTCAAATGCTGTTATGAGTCAGAAGCAGACTTTCTCTTGACCTTAGCAGGATCCAGGTAGATAAAGGGAGCTTTGTAAAACTGAATCTTCCTTTTGTACTTTAACCTTTTTATTATTCTTATTAAGAGTGAAGAATCAGCTACAGTACAATGACTTACAAGATTATGTGATTAGAAAGTATGCTGTGCCCAAGAAGCCAGAGTTTCTGAAACTCTGGAGCCAAGTCATATATGATTGGAGTTGACTTGCATCAAGTGAGAGCCTGGTTCATGGGCATATGATTGCCGTCAATGCCAAGACACAGTTCCAAAGAAATGTATTGGTAATTGGAACCTGTTTTCCTAAAATAATGTATGTCCTTCTGATAAAAGCAGGGATGTGTCCCCTGTCTTTGCAGAGAAGTACAGGAGTGTAAGCCAGGCTAAGTGGTGGAAGGAAACAAATTGGCCTTTCACTAGCACCTGCCAGAGTAACTTGGTTCCATCCCCACAGAACTGAGGGTACATTTCATGAGAGTAATTCCCTACCATGCAGCTGTAAGGGCCCATTCCTGCCCAAGGCCCTGCCTGATCTCATCATTGGTAAGACCTCAAACCACAAGTAGCACGCATAAATAGCTCAGGTCCTGCAGCCTCCCTGCTGTCATCCTTGCAGCTGTATTACAGAACAAGCTTTAATGCAAAATGTAGCCTAACATCTTCAGCTCACATGTGGAGGGACTTGCCGATACTATGTGGGGAATCTTTCACATAAATCAACAAATATACATGCATAGCATTTCCTGCAATTTAAGAAGGTACTGAATGATTTTATTTTTTTTTCCTGGTATTGTGGTATACTGGGCCTGTTAAGGACAGCTATGTAGAAAGTTCTAGCTGCTGATGGAAATATTAGCCCTGAAGTAAGGGGACTTGAGATGCCTTATTGCTTCTTTCTTTTGAGGCTTGTAGAGTGGGCCAGGTCATTCTGCATTGTCACTCTCAGATCTGACAACTGTAGCCAGATCCCTGCATGCTGTGATCCCATGGACACTTAGTTCTGCAGAATAATGACATCTGCTGCAGCCAGCACCTCATTGTTCCCAGGGCAGAAGCAGTGATCTCTCTAGCACAAAGTGCTAAAACCCATGACTTGAAAAGAGAAAAATGAGAGCAAAGCGGCCAGCAACAGAAAGCTGGCACTGAGCTCACACAGACAAATTTCACTGTCAGATTGTCACTGAGACAAATACGGGTCCCAGCTGCATTCAGCCTGATCTTGAAGAACAGAGGTCATCTCAGGTGAGTGGCTTCACAGTAGTATTTAACCTTCATATACAATAATTGAATAATGTCAGGTGTGATAGAGATTTAAGAGTCAGATGGTCTTATGTGATCCATGGTGGTTCAGTCCACATACCTTACTGTATAGGCACGGTAGGCTCAGACATGTAAATCACAGAATCATGGAATCACTAGATTAGAAGTGACCTTCAAGATCATCAGGTCCAATCCATGCCCTAACATCTCAACTACACCCTGGAACCAGTCTTTTTGCAAACACATCCAGGGATGGTGACTCCACCACCTCCTGGGCAGACCATTGCAGGACTTTATCACCCTTTCCATAAAAAACTTTTTCTTTATATCCAACCTATATTTTCCTTGGCACAGCTTAAGACTGTGTCCTCTGATTCTGTCAATGGCTGCCTAGGAAAAGAGACTGACCCCCACCTGACTAAAACCACCTTTCAGGGAGTTGTAGAGAGTGATAAGGTCGCCTCTGAGTCTCCTTTTCTCCGGGCTAAACAGCTCCCTCAGCCATTCCTCATAGACTTGTGTTCCAAGTACTACAAAGCAATCTGCAGCCAAGGCTTCTCTCACTTTAGGCTCAGACAAAGCCTTATGGAGCTTTCTAATTTTCTATATGGAAACACATGAAGAGAAAGCTTTAGGTTTAGCTGTTCTCCATAAAGAAGCACACGTAAGGAAGAATCCAGCTGAGCTACTTCGGAGAGAAAAATGGCGGTCTACAAACAATGCCAGGAAACAGGCTATGATTTTGTCAATGAGGAAGATCTACTAATGATCATACCACTGAAATTAAACTATGAGTTGCTTCTGCTAGGAAACATGCTAGTACAGTACCAGGAGTTGCCCTCAGGCCAGGAGCCTATGGTAGTAAACACTGTGCAACATTACAAGACAGTTCCTGCTCCTCTCTAAATGACTTGAACAGTTAGCATACTTTGTCAGTGTAGGAACAGAATTTCAGAACCACCAGGTATAGGCCTTACATAATTCCCAGCTGCCTCCAAACATGAATTGGGAGATGATGAAGTAAGCAGAGACAAAACCCTGATTCAGGAGTCAGCCTCCTCCCACTGACTTCACTGGTGGCTATGCACACCCAGGCATGGATGCAGCCCACATGGCCAGCCAGCTGCTGCTGCACCACCTTTGGAAACTGCCAGTATTACATAAGAACAGGCTCCAGTTCTGATTCCTGTGGGACTGTAGGCACCTAAATATATTTCTCTATTTGACCCAAGGTTTCCCTAATCCTCTCACCGCCTCCCCTTTCAGGAAATTGAATGAGTGGAACCAGCTTGTTTGTTTGTTGCATTTTATCAAATTTCCAAGATTTCACTTCTTTCTTTACCAGCAGCAAGTATCCCTCCCCAGCATGTTGCCAATGTCCACTCCTCTTACCAAAACCAGCAGTGTTATCAGGGATTTCTCCTGCTGAAAATACAGTGTTCATCTTTTTCAGCTACTCCGACTCCTTGCTGTCCTCTTCAAGCCTTGATCCTGTCCCTCCAGTCCCTTTTCAGCAGGAAAGTCACAAAAGTGACTTCCCGATAGTTCCTTGGTGCTGTGCCAAGATTTTAAATTCAGACTTATAGATTCAGGAAAAGGATGGCCCCACGTGTCTGCAGGACACCTCTTTTAAGGAACCATGGAGCTGGGAAAAAAGGTGCAGGGTTGACATATTCATATTTCTGGATGGAGACTATCAAGCAAGGTGATGGAAGAGGTGGGAGGAAAGGGGCTGTTCAGATCTGTCCATTATCCAAATTCTGGAAACAAAATGAATGATTGCTGAACCAATAAATGCATCCCCTCTTCAGCATTAACAAAACAATTCATTCTAGACAAATCCAGTCTTTCTGTACAACCCCACCAAAGAAACCAAATAACTGCTTCTTGCAGAGCATGAAATTTCCTTGTACTAAATGGTTTAATGTCTATTTCTGCTCTTACTTAGTCGTAAGCCACTTTTCCCAGAGATGAGTAATTGAAGAGCTACTGGTAGTTTAGCAATAATGTTTAATGAACTGAGAAATTATCCGCTTGTAGAAGGAGTAGTAGCTCTCTGCATATTAACTTCGTGAGCTGGTTAGTGAAAAAAGAACATATTTATGTTATGGCATGGACCTGCAGCTTTCAGTCTTCATCTCCTGGGCTGAAGCCACTCCTACCATAGCCAAGCCAGGCTTTCAGAGAAATATTGCCTGGGTCTGTCAGGCTGATAATAAAACCAGAGTGGGTTCTCTGAGCATTAAAGTATTACTCTACTTTTTAGCTCTCCTGAGAATGCCTTGCTATGGAAGTTACTGCATACCTGGGTTTTTAGGTTCATTGTTGAAAATAGTATGTTTAATCACAGGGAAAACAAGTGCTTGTGAGGTTACCCTGCCCTTAAAAGCAAAATCCTGGAGGAGACCAGCAGCATTTTACCACAGCATAAGTGGCTGAAGCTGATGAAGTTACTATTATGGGGTTACTTCCAGGTAAAAGCCATAGTGCCTTGTCACCCCTACAGTGCCACAAAGAGAATAATATCAGGCATTGGTGAGTGTAAAAGTTTACATCCCAAGATAGTATTTGATTTACTGGCTAACAGGGGAGATGGCAGAAGGGATGGACACAATGGGAGTGCTCCCTGATATTAATGCTGCTGGTGCAGTATGTAGTCTCTGTTATATATAGAGAGAGGTTGAGATAATTTTCAGCTCCCCTCCTGAAATGTAGCTCTTGGATATATGTGAGTGAATAATTGCTTTAGAAAAGCAAAATCTCTACAAAGAACCTGGCATGACAATGGAGACCTCCAAATGTTTTCTCTCCAGCATTAAATAGAGCTTTTTCTCATATTTTTGCTTGGGATGAAGTGCTGGCAGCTTTCATTTCAATGACTAAAGAATGTAAAAAGCCACCTCCATTGCAGGTTCATTAGTACAAAAGAGAATGAAGAATAAATCTGGAAGGAGAACTGAATGACCTAGTTCTAGGCGTCCACAATGAACACCTTTGGTCTTTTATCTGCACAGTAGGAGGACTTTTCTACAACACACTAAATAAAATAGTTGGTCTGACAAGAGGGAAAAAATATGATAGAAAAATGGCCATTAGAAGTATGAACTTCATCTCACCAGTAAACCTAACAGTAAATGTACAGTAAACATACCTGCAATGAGTGTCATTCAACAACCTCAGCTTTTGTCCATTTAACTGAAATCCAAATTCTATTTTAGAGTGATGGATGTGGCAAAAATACACATTAAAAACCAATTTGAGATTCACTTGGTCCCTAAATATTCATTTATATAAGTAGTGTTGGCTGTGGTAGTTGTCTGTTGCCACATATGTTCAGTCTAATATTCACACCAGTCTTTAGTGGTTTCCTTTTGATGTAGTTTAATTTCTGTAGCTTTATGTTCTATCAGTTGTAGCTAAGTAAAATGAGACTCAAATTCACTTATAACACTATTAGCAGTTCTGGTCAATTAGAATGCAGTTAAGTATTGTGCAAATCTGTTGTGGTAGAAAGCAATGCTGAGAATCTCAAGGGAAAGGGCACTACTGTGCCTGTACACTCCCCTTCAGGCAATTTGAATTCAGCATTTATAAAATATAGATATAAGCCTTCCCTGCCGTTTGCCAGGATGAGGGTACCTGAGTCCATTTCTCCCTTTTGCCAAAGACCAGGGATTTGTGATCCACTGTGTTGGATGGCTGTACCAGGTGGACTTTTCTCCTGTCACTCCAAATCTGGCTGAGAGGAGGCCAGGATCACCTCTTAATGTTGCCCCATGTATAACCCACAAACCATCAAGGAAGAGGTACCACACAGCCATGGCAATAGCCCTCAACCTTCTCCTGCAGGACTTTTGGTATGAGACCTCCCCACGGGGCTGGGACAGTGCAGCAGAGATAGTTTGCTGCTACCAGCTGGACCCCCAGAACAGTCACTCACACGCATTCAGCCCAGGGCTGAGCCTTTCCCAGCCCCCATGGATGCTTCTAGCTGCCATGGCAAGTGTCAGCTGCTGGATCCAGAAAGTTTTAGAACTGACTAGGGGCCCCAGTGTCTGAGAAAACACAGTTGGTAGTTTTGACCTTTTGCCTCTGCACCACTAGCCAGCAGTCACAGGGGACACTGGCACTTGTGGGACCTTCAGGCTGCAGGGTGACCCTGAAGTGAAATGAGATGAGATGAGATATGAAATGAGATGAGAAGTACTTACCAATGAGGGCAGGCAGTTGGTAATGAACCAGGAGTCCTGCTGTGGATCAGCAGGTTCAGAAGAATCCATGCTCTAATGGAATTAGTCTAATACACTGTACCAGCAGGAGGTTATGCAGTCTGGGCAGACATTATATGGCACTAAAAACTACACTTTTTGGGAGCTCATTCAAGCACAAATAGGATTAAGACCTGCCACTGCTTGCAGGTCACTGGGAAGCGCCTTGTACAACTGAAAATTATAAGCACAGCCTGAAAAACAATTACCTAAGATACCTTCATAGACTATTTGCTCAAACAAGTTCATTTTCATTAGGCCTCTGGTAAAACTATCTGGAAGAACTGTGAAAGTATTTTCATATGGTCACTGACCACTGTTGGTAAATTGCTGCAGATGCAAGGGGTAGCCTGTGAATATCTTCAGACTTTACATTGCAGGGCTCCTGGTGCAGGCACCTCTGGAACTGTAGGGGTTCTGGAATATCCCTGTGGCACTGAACAAAAGAGATGATTATTGAATTGCTCTCACAGTTGTAAATAATGATGGTTGCTGCTCCAGAGATATTACTGTGAGTGCTACTGATTCAAGCTTAACTGAGAGCTTGAAAATAGAAACACTCAACCAAGGGTATATGCTGCTCATCCTTTGCCTTGAAAATGGGGGAGGGCTTCTGAGCAGATAAAACAAATCTTATAATACCGTATAAGCCATTTTTTCACATAGCCATGTCAAAGCTAACAAAACCAAATGTTGTCAACTCACACTTTAGTTTCAATGCTGGTAAATCTCGTGGTAGCTCTTAGGGTTTGGTTTGTACAAAGCAGAGCTGCTTTATTGCAAAAACCAGGTCTTTTTGAGCAGTTATTCCATTATCGGTTACACAGTTTTAAGTCGTAACAAACATAATTCAACCAACCATCATACACCCCGATGTGAACACATAATGGTTATATAACTTGCTTTTCTACCTCTAATTCAGCTGAGTTACTTTCCCATAGTCCTCTTCTACTTAGCCAAAGTAGCAGGCCTGAGCCATGATTTTACAAGGCCTTCCTTTTTTAAAGTTTTACTTATCGGTAACAAGTTTGTTTGGTCTATTTTGAAGTCAAAACAGATTGTAAATGTAATCAAGTATATTTTAATTCTTTTGTTTACCTGATTTTGCTTTTAAATAAGTAGTTTACTCCTTCTGCTTTAATGAATGGATTCCTGAATGAATGTAAATTCCTTACCCAAGAACCTGGCAGAGTGTATTTGAAAGATAGAGTTGGACAAGGTTTTGCTCAACCCAGCCAATGTGATCTACTCTCCAAGGTGCCTGATGAGGATCTCAGGGCAGGCTAATTTAAGGATTGTTGTTGGGAATGGAATGTTTAAAGGCACGTCATATGGCTGAATCCTTTTCACTTCAGAAGCATCCCCTGACAGAAGGGTTACGCTACTCTTTGTGTACAAAGAGGTTGCATACTGGTTTTGTGCATTCATTCATCTCTGGCAGTTTGCTTTCTGTAATTCTTCAGCATGAGTTTCAACCTGTCTGCCCGCATTTAGAAGAGCATTTGCTGGTAAACAGCACAAGCAGAAGAGGCTGTGGAACACTGAGGTGCTGCTGTTTTCTGGCAAAGTAAGACCTGGCACTTTGTTACCAGTGCGTTCATGATCCGTTCAGGGCTGAGAAAAGCCTTTAGCTGTCTGCCCCTTAGTGAATTAGATGGAAATGAGAGAACTCTCGGTCTCTGCTAAACAAACCTTGAAATCTTTCCAAACACTCTGAGCTCGGCTTTTCACAGGAGGCGGCTCAGACAATGCAGTCATGGAAACTCACTTTTATTCCATCTGAGGAGTCCTGTAGTGGGTAGCTAGAACAACCAGATGTGAACCAGATGTGACACAGTTGGTGCAATGTCCCATGGGAGACACAGGTGGGCAGCCCAAAAGAGGAACCTGGAGGTACCACTGCCCTGTGCTGTGGGGCCCTGGAGGACTCTGGGAAAATTGTCTGCTTAACCCTTATTTTAGTGAGGGTCATGCTGAGATTTGTGTGAGTCTACATATTAATGAGGCATGCAATCACTGTCAGTAATCATTCAACATTATATATACGAAGTGTTGGGTCTCATGTTGGAGAGCTCTAAAATAAACATGTGTCTTCTAATTTTATTCAGCTGAGCAAACTTTAAGCTCACATGAAATCTCTTAGGAGAAATCTTTAAATTTAACATACTGTTTTCTGTCACTAAGCTGATGGTCAGTTTGAAGTGTTTGTGATATTTTTATTCCCTCAAGTACGCATTTAAAGCATCTTTAAGTAGAAAATAGTTTTCTGTGTTAACAGTTTCAAGCAGAAGTTTCAACTACAAATCTTCTTTTCTCATTCAGATGCAGAAAGCTGCATCAATATCCTTATGTACTGCAGCAGGGCAGCTGGATAAATGAATGCATCTATGGGAATGAAGTAACCATTAAATTCTAATGCTACCAAAAGATTTAAGAACAACAGGAAGCAAAAATAATGACAATTTGTTATCATAGCTGTCCTGGCATTGTTTTGCACAATTAGTACTACTTTTATCAATATCCTTTCCTGCTAATGGGACCCTTCTGATAACAGCTGCACATTGAGGGCAATGTAAGCAGAGAGTAAGAGCTAGTTCCTGGTGTAAAGGTATGAAAAGAAGGGGTTCAGAGAAAGGCACACAACTTAGAGGCAGAAGGTTATGAAATGAGCCACAAATAACTGAACTACTTAGGATGAAAGGCTTGCACTGAGGTCTCTTTGGCTTGCTCCAGTGTTTCCCTTTCATGTCCATATTATCATAGCAGGCATTTAAAAATACATGCACACAACAGAAAGACTGCAGAGGCCTTACCTCTGTGAGCTGTATGGAGACAAATATGTCTTCCCTTGCTTCGATGTGCACAGAAACTACTTGGTACATTTTGATATAGATAGTTGTAAGTGGCTCTTTCCCAGGGGTTATAACAGAACATGAATTTAGGTGGCCACATTGATTCATTACCAGCTTCCAGTAAGATAATGTATGCAGTGAACATGAAAATCAATAAGACAAGCAAAATGAAACAGCTTGAGATAAGCAGAGGGAGACAGAAGAAATCAATGCCATTCAGCTACTATGATAGTGAAAGAGAGTCCATAGGAGATCATATTAAATTCCTAAGTCAAGTATTTCAAATACTGCTCTGTATCATCACCTGTGACAGTAACAGTAACAGGTGTTACAGGTGGCACCAGTATATTCACATGATTGCAGTGAAAATCTCCAGACAATCAGTAAGCTTTTCCTCCTACAAACTATCACAGTAAGTTTATGGCGGTGCCAGGTTGTGTTTTCCAAGAATAACTTTTATATGTTTAGTATAGGGAGATTTATTGATAGAAGATCAAATATTAACCTTCATTTCATGGCCTGGAAAAAATATGCCACATTAGAAATAAAGACATTGACTCTTACCCTGATTGCTGGTTATGAGTGTGCACAAATACATAAATAAATAAATAGATAATACAGCGCAGTCCTCTGATCAAAAGTGATTATTAATTTCACTCAGGCCACTTGCTCAGACTTTTTGGAAAGACTGTGTATTGTGAAGAGGAAAACAAACTGAATGTTTTCTTTCTCCACTTTTTTTTGCATAGTTTTTTTTTTGTTAAGTAGGCAGCTTAGCACTGTGAGAGAGAAGGCTTTTCTATTCCCACCTAGGATCATGTCATATAGTACATTATCAACATCTGATTTTAAATGCATAATGAAGATTGTATTTTTCACAGTATTTCTCCACTGACCATATGGTTTCTCTCTTGTTCAACCTTTTTCAGGTCACACCAGCGAATACTGATTATTAGCCTTTATTAAATTCTGTGTGCATTTTGAAACCTCCCTTTAAACACTCTTTGGACAAATGAGACTTAGAAAGAACATGGTTGAGCTTAGCTCAAGAAGTATAATATGAAGGCATAAATAGTGTATTACCATTAAAAAAAGTATTTTCAGGAGGCAACAGAGGCAGCACAGATCCATTCCACAGCCCTGTGAAACAGCCTGGCTGCTAAAGCAAGAGTGACCCTTGCACCAGTTGCCCAGGATGCCTGCAGCTGTAGGGCTGAGATGATTTACTAACACTGTAAAGAAGATGGAGACATTTGCCTTTTGCAGGCATTTGCTAGTGAACGGGAATTCCTGAGAATATCATAATTTTCTGTATAGGTCTGCCACTAATTCTTAGGGTTTTTTTTTTAAATTAGCTTTTTACAATTTCTTAAATAAGAAGTCAGCCTTTCTTTCTTCTGGCATTTTACTCAGCAGCAGCAGCAGCAGCAGCAGCAGCAGCAGCAGCAGCAGCAGCAGCAGCAGCAGCAGCTCTTTTAAATCTGTCAGCCACAACAACCTTGGGTTTAACAGCTAAAACTAAAAAATGTCCTAAAACCCTAGGGGTTGTCTTACTAGGGCCTTGCAGCAGCAGCAAAACTAAACTCATAATGTGTATTATTTTCTTCTGCTGAAGTCTGCAGCCAGACAGTTTATACCTGATTTATTTCTAATACCACTTGCTGTTTGTGTTTTTTCTTTCCACTGAGATATAGCTGACATTTTCCCCCTGGAAACCGATTAACATATATTTTTCTACACTGAGCAATATTTTAATTCCTAGATGTAACACTTATAACAGCCACCCTCTGTGTTGCCTTTGCTCCAATCATCAGAGAAACAAGTACTTGTGAGGTTGCCATCTAGAGATGTATCCAAATTCCCTTTGAAGTTCACCTTCTGAAACTTAGGGGAATCCTGCCTAGGCTGGTGGCTCTGTAGTAAAGGCTGAAATTGCCCTTTATTGAGATTGTAATGTGAAGTATTGGAAGATACAATAACTTGTCTTTGTGAATCATTTCTTGAGTTGCTCTTATTCTTCATTTACTTAACTGCATGCTTACGACTCCTTTAATTTCTTAAGGAAAAGAAAAACATCCTGACAACATTGACTTTGCTTCTTTTCTGGGGCAGGTTTGCTAAGCTTCCCTGCATTCCCAGCTTATCTCTTGGGGGACTCTAAATATAAGAATTAGTCTGGTGATGTGACCCAGCTCAGAATGCCAAACTGGAATTTTCACCCTTAAACGTACAGCTATCTGGGATGATGCTTCCAAATGAAATATCTTAGTTTTCAGACAAATACATAAAAGTATGTCCCAGCTAGATTTTGTTTTTTAATGAGGAGATCATAACTTCTTACAGAATACACCTTATGAAGACTTGCACTGCATAATAACCTTTGTGAATAATTGGATTGCATTTTAAAAAACTTTTTCAATGAAATCTTTCCAGGTGACCAGTTTTTGTTTATAAGGTATCAGTGAAGGTATTTGTGAGGAATTCACTACTGCTACAGATTTGGCACCTTATTAATTTGTGTTAGAATGCTTTTTCTTTGTGTCCAGTGTTATCTAAAGTATTTCCAAATATTGCCATCAAATTGTCTTCCTGCAGTCATAGAGAGAGTAAAACTGCCTTTTTTATGCAGATACAAAAATAATAATTTTTTGAAGCAAGAAGAAAGCACCAACCATTCCAAATAGCTCTTTTAAACTGTTTTTCCTTCTTCCATTGCCCAAATAATGCAATTCCTCAGATTTTCACTGCTGTAAACAGAGCTGTACTCAAAGGTTACTGCATTCATTTCAGCTGCGTTACTCTGATGTGATGCAACCCAGCAACAGGACAGCACTTGCACTGTGAGACATGAGGCAAAAATGGGAGCATTTCTACCAGCAAATGTACTCATTTAGCATCAGATGTGAAATATAGCATTTACAGGAAATTTAAACACACCTCTTCTTTGAAGAAGGTGTATCTTTATATGCGTGTCTTAACTAAACTTATCTCTGGTGACTTCTGTAATTCTACCTATTCTAGATTTAGTACGAGAAGATCATATGAAAGCCAGTTAATCTTGTACTTCGTTCTCTTTCTTGGGAAATATATGGTCTTGGTGTATTTTAGGCAATTGTCTCAAAGTGAGACAACTGAAAAATTTGTCTACCTATGCACCAGAAGCCTCCTATCTGTGACTTGCTATTTGCAATCTCCCATCTCATGCTGGCAATTTTCAGGAAGGGAGCCAAGTCAGAAACCAGCCCTTATTTCTATCACAGCAAAAGGAAGACATCACTCCCATCCTTCTCCTCCTTCAACTCTGCATCATACACTGGAAATCAAGAGGATGGCAAGAGTGAGTCAGTGTTCCCAACTCTGCAAAAGTCAGTCTTTCTAGAATATCTTTTGAGTGTAACTCTCCTGTTAGTTACTGTCGGAAAATAATGCATTGGCCTTAAAATAAATCATCTCTCAACCTATCCCCACGCACACATATGGTCTGCACTCTCCTACATCTTGCTGGGGTTTACAATACTGCAAGGAGAGCTGTGACAGAGCAGAGCCAAAACCTTCAGAGCTTTTAGTCCAATCAGCAGGACAGATAGAGGTAGAAAATAGAAGCAGAAGCATCCAAAGTCTAATGTGCCCTAATGTTCTGAAGGTCAGAAAAGTCTTTGTTAGTGGCTTTCTTGCTTGACAGTAAGGACCTTGTAAGAATATGACTCTACAGTGAGTTTCCTGAGTATTTTGACAGAATGGTTTCCTGTCTTGATTAAGGAGGTGCCTTAATACAGAATCATACTGACAGGTTCTTACAGGGTAGAACAGGAGCTCCTGTAAGTCCAACGGAGGCCATGACTGAAAGTTTATTTGCTTTCATTCTCTTTCCAGAGATGTAGTGTTTTCACTTTTCAGAAGGATACATTAGTTCTTTAATTTCAAACAGCACGGAGAAGTGATTTCTTTGATGCTTCTTCTCTGCAGAGCAGAACAGGCATCCCTAATCAAAGCTAGAACTGTGAATCATTATTTTTTTGCACCTCTGACTCAGGTACAATATATTTTAGGCTTTCAGCTCCTATGGCCTGTACTGCTCTTTCTGTATTTGCAGGCTCTCCAGTGGTGTGGTCACCTCGTTCTTAGGGTGGGCAGCACTTCATGGCTACGCATCAATGCCATGGAAGGAGACAAGTGTGCCCTCAAAAATTACTAGTTTTGGGCTAAAGGAAATTTCCAGCTGCAGTAAAAGTGGGCCTCACTTTGTTACCTGTGATGAAGCCAGGCTGTTTTATACCAGTAAAGAAGTTAGGAATCAAGGACAAAGCAGCCTTAGGAAAAGACACGTGGGAGGTAATCATTCCTGTTTTGCCAGTAACAGTCAGGTTCTGATTTCTGTTTATGTGGGGGCTCTCTGCTCTCACCAGTTTAACTGGAAATCAGAAGACTCCATATTCTATTATATTAGATCTCCACAATGTTTTCCCTACTGCCTTTTCAGACACCTCTGTGTGTTCTCTGGGATGTCCTAGGCAACCACAAAACTCCAGCACTTGAGCATCCATAAGCTTATCATAATTTCATTAAATATTCATTACATCTTCAATGTGCATTTTCTACAATTCTTTGTCCTACTCTGTGTTTCATTTAATAGTAATAAGGCTTTTTAAATACTCTAAGCTTTTGGAAGCTTTTTGTTGCCTTTTTTTTCCCTTCCAGAAGAGGGAAGGAAGGTGAGAAAATAAAGGCAGAGATTCACAGGAACTATTTAGCAGGGATACTCGGCATAACCTTATCAGTAAAAATGGTGAGAAATAAGGAGGCAGATAGGGAAGGCATTGCTGAGATGCATTTCGGATGTGATGTTAACTACGGTGTAAAAACTGTTGTCTTGTCCTGAGGTGAAAGCAAGAGCATGTTTATCCTTCAGCTGAGCCCCCCAGGTTGTTCAGCCCACTCTCCATCCTGCAATGAGGAGGCAAAGGCTTGGCAACAAGTACCCCAGTCCTGTGGTCTGCCCTGCTGCTCACCAGTTGTGGATGCTCATGTTGCTTCAGAGGGAAATTAAAGCAGCTCCCTCCTGTGGGAGGTGATCCTGTGTCCTCTCAGGCTCACTGTCATGTAGTGCTCAGCAGCTTTGCCAACTGTGCAGATTTTGTGGGGCCACACCATCAGCACTGAGAAGCGGAGCACAAAGTAAACCACAGAGAGCAGGTTAGACAACTTTTGGCACTCGATTCTTATCCCTATAATGGTTCCACATAAAGTTCTGCACATACCCTGTATGTGCACTGTGTTAAGACACCTCTGATGAGGTATAATTTAGTTGCTCCCACAGCAGAGTGATCTGCAGGCTACTTTGCTCTTTCCAGGAAACATCAGCCAGTGAGGAGGTGGAGCAGGCTAGAATTCCCTCTGCCCAGCCCAAGGGCACCATGCACATCAGGTCCACTTAGGCAAGTTTGAGCAGACTGTTGTGTCTCTTCTGGCCTTTTGTGATGGTGAGGGTCCAAAAACTGCATGCAGGCAAGTATGTAAACCCCTTCCAAGAAAAAAAATTAGAAAAAAAATGCTCTTCTGAAAAGAAAGTATGTTATATAAAAAATGGCATCGTTCTTGATTTTTCCTTCTCTTTCTGAAATTGTCTCTTTTTTCCAAAGAGGAAATACAGTCCTTAAATTAGATCTCATAGGGATGCTGGCTCCAGAATTGTGAAAATTAATACAAAGCAATCAAATTTGAAACCCAAAAAATCCCAACAATGAATCAGGAAAGAAGTCACTGACATTAAAACCAGAGTTATGCAAATTAAGTCATAAACTCTTAGCCAAATTTAGGAAATTTTTTGATCTTTAATTCACTTCACGCTGCCATCAGAATCCTTCTTGTCTATTTTCCCCCAGGAGAGAAGTCCATCATTAAATAATGGATGCATAAAACCCTCTTTTTATTTCTTCCTCTAAATAAAACTCTTTATTGGAAATACTGGAGAGGAGCAAAAATTAAGGATGAAAAGAAACTACAGTGATGGTAAGTGACAAACAAAGTCAGGCTTGAAGAATTAATTTCATTCTCTGAATTACACTGATCTTATTTGCAAGGTCATTATATGCATCTTCGTTTTAGAATTCTGCAGAGTCCTACACATAGAGAAAGGAGTAAAATACAGTCTTCATTTGACATGAAGTCTACTGAGTTTTAATTTACTTGTTTTTTTATAAAAAGCTGGACTCTTGCAGTACTACCCTGCAGGATTACTAAAGCTATCACTGTGCCATTACCAAAGAAACCCTCTGAAGCCACACCATCCATGGGAAAGTGGAGCTGTGAGGTCTTCAGGTAACTCAGCAAAATCTGTTATATGAAACCAAGGGAGAACTACAACTTTTCAGAGTGGCTGGTGGGCTGTGAAATTTGTACTCTGGCTTTAATAATGTTGTGTGCTTTTATTAATTAACCCAAAACACTTCAACTGAGCTATACAAATGTTACAGTTTGGACTGTGCTGATCAGTACTGGGATCACCATGCTCTGAGCAAGCCTTCATGGCTCCCAGGCAAGGTGTTGCCTTTTCCCTGAGGAAGGGACTTAATGTCAGACTGATTGGTATTTTAAAAAGTCATAGCCCACAGAGATGTTCACAATTATCTAGAAAATATATCCACAGCTGTTAGTGTAGCTAGCTAGTTAGAAGCATGGAAAGGCAAAGTCAAGTAGGTGTAGATTAGAAAAAGCTACAAAAAACTTCTTCAGTAACCTTGGCTCAGTTTGTCATAGATATGAGTTATGACACAACCAGATCTTTGGCATCAAGTTTAATGGGCTCAGCAGCTTTTGTTTTTGTTTTTGCAGCCAGGGAAAACTGATTTCCAGGGAAGTGGTGATGGAGAAAGGGAACTGCTGTCTCCTTGGCAATAGTGGACTATTCAGAGCAGAGTTAAAGCTATTCATTTTAACTCCATGAAGATCTCTGTACATTTCAGCAGCTCAGCTGTAAGTAAAAGTAGTAATTGATAGAGGATTAAAGTCTATACCATTAAAAATTACTTGACCATACCCCTATAGATTATTAGATTACTGAAGATAAGGAGGCACTTTCCAATAAGACTCTTTTACACTTCCAGATTATTCTTGACAGCTCTTGCAATGAAAATGTTGAGATAACTGTGTTGAATGCCCTTGAATTAACAAGGCATGTTATGTTTGCAAATTGTTCCCAAATTGCACTCATCAAAGGGGTATTTTACTCCACTGATTGTTCGCCTCACAGTAATACAGAACTAAGACTCTAGAGATGGATGTCCTTGTGCAGTGGCATTTTTGTGATATTATCAAATCCCATTAATCTTCCTTTGGTTCATCTGTGCTTCTAAAATACTTGTAGTATTCATTGCATTTCTGTACTACTATGTATTATATTTGCTTAACACATATTATCTATTCAAGCTATAAACTTTCAAAGTAGCATTAGAATTACAGACTGTAGGGGGAATGAATTGTCATTCATTATACAAAAAGATTAATTAAAGAACTGCTGAAAGAAATTATTTAAGAAGAAAGAAATTATTTAAGAATTATTTAAATGGAGGGAGTCCTGCATTAGCAACAGACTGATTCTGGTAGACCAGAACAATATCTGTGGAGTTTTAGGTTTGGCTTTTTTTAACATTTCAAAGCACTGCATAAATAACAAGCATTACCAAGTAACATTTTCAGAGTTTGTCTTAGGAGATAGAGATAGATAGGTAGATACATAGATAGATAGATAGATAGACAGACAGACAGACAGATAGATAGATAGATAGATAGATGCAAACCCAAACATATATTTATTTTTTTTTGAGATTCCTATGTAGATTGCATAGAAATTTCACAAAAATATGCGTAGATAGTAGTTACTCATATTACTTAAAGTCCTACTTTGGCATCTGAGATTTGTATGAAAATCTCAGTCTTCATATCAAAAATATTCATGGCCCCTGAGATCATGGTTTTCCTCTTCTGTTTTTCTTCCTCTTTTTGATTTTTCCTACAAAAAATAAAAATGGGAAGGTAGAATACAAATAAAATAATAAAATTTATTTCTTTTCATATTTCATTTTTCATCTGTAAATTGATCTCACTTTTTTTAAGTCTTTGTAAATATAAAACTCAGTATGCAAAACTGGTCTCCACAGCAGAGATGTAGTTGTTTATTATGTGTCATCTCTTTAGCTTGTAGCAAGGAACAAACTCAAAGTAAGCATTATAATGCTGATAACTGCAACAGGAAGAAGCACAATATGCTTTACCTGGAGTAAAGTGGAAGGGGTGCTGGTGCTCAGAGACACAGACTAGAACAGAAAAATACACTATTTGAAGTGCCCTGCTTGGAAACTTCCTCTAAGAAACTAAAACTTCACTTTTCCTAGGTAATCTGACCTTCAGAAGGAAGGTGAAACTTTCTTCAGAGATTACATTGACATCAGTAGGGGATAAGAGGGTTGAGCTCCCTTTTGTCATCTCTCCTGTGTGCAAGGTAGCTTTACAGGCTCCTCTTAAGAAACTCAAGTTTTAAATTGCCTTCCTGTGCCAAATTTTAGATTCAATAAAGCAGATACACCATTTCACAAGTGAGGGCTGGTATGTGGGCCCTAATCATACAACAGATGTGTGGAGAACCTTGCAAGGACCTGGGAAAAAAAAGTAAAAAGATGTACATGCACTATAAGCTCATAAAAATAAATTCTTCATTCATTTCAATTTACCTTCTTATTCTGAAAGTCCTGGACCTGGAGAAAAAACGTCGCTTCTGCAGTATTCCGAGATACACCTATTTTCTCACTGAAATTTATGTTCCAGATTTGCCACACAAAGCCTAAGAAAAAATGTAAATGGTGATTAACAGAGCCAGCATGTAATCAGGAAGCAGTTATATTCAGGTTAAAATCAAGGACAGGTGTTGTACTCTTACCCCATCTGGTGTGCATCTGCACCAAGGAGATGCTTTACTACCTGGGTTTCTCAGCTCTTTACATCTCCATGGTGGCAGGAACCCACAGCCAGTTCTGGTTCATAAAACACAACCAAAACAGCAAGAATAAGCTACACTGGCCTTTTTTTTTTCTCTAGGAGCTCAGCATTTCAAGTGACATAGTTCAACTAGGTTAGTGGGGAACCTGGGATCAGCCCCTTCCATAGTGCACATTGTGTTCCAATATGTTCAGATAGGTGCAGGAGCCTTCTCTTCCCCTAGGTTACAGATCTGCAGAGATTCAGCATAGAGAAAATTGAAAGGTGCAAGTGGCACTCTTTGCTGGCACTGTCAGAAATGTTGGGGCTTTTTATTAACCTCATATCAAGCCTAATGAATGCAAACCTTGAAATAAATAGAAATACAAAAGTCACCATTTCAGCTTGATGTGCGAGGTCTCTGATACATAGTCTTTTGTGAAACCCTGCCATTCACTTCCTGAATAACTGCTATTTTACAGCACTTTCAGGAGCTGGCTTTTATAAGCCATTTCTTATCATTATCCACTTATATTTTTCCTGTGCTTGAAGCACCAAAGAAGCCGTTCATTCTGTAGTCCCTGCATCCATTCTGCCAGCATCCCAGCAGGACACAGCATGCATATGTATATTAACCAAGTGGAAAATTCCACTGAATGGGAGCTTTCATAGTACTCTGCCAGGCTTATACCAGTTTCTGTAAGACAGGGGAGTGGAAGTTTTCACTTTTAATGTAGCAATTTGCCAGGAGCATTCATCATTCACTGATTCCTCCCCTCCTTCCATATTCTGTGAGAAAGCTACATGTGAGGATGGGCAGGACTCCTATTTGATGCATGCCCATGTGTAGAAATTAAGAGCCCTGTTTTCCTCCCTGATAACCTACTGTCCAAGGTCTGCTTTATTTTCCTCTCTCAGTTACATCTCTTAGAGATTATTCCTCACACTCTTTAGTCTACTTATCTTTTCCTTCCTGCCAGTAACAATCCATACAATCTCACCCTAACTCCCAGGAGTCACTGCAAACCACCAAACACTGAGATAAAGATGAGCTGTTTGGATGGAAAGGGAGCAGCTCAGACTTAGCAAATGACCAAGGAAGGGATGCACTGTGGCAGCAACGGAGATGCAGAGCAGGTATTAGTCAGGATGGATAGGCACCATGTCCTACTGGCCCAGCCACAGGGAGGTTGAGAACACTCATGGATGCAGGTGTGTGCTTGCTGTCCCAACAGAGCTGACAGTGCTTTTGATTTTAAGGACTTGAGGAAGTGTCACATCTGAGGAGAAAAAAAAGGCAGCAAGTGAATCCTGTTAGAGGAACATTGGAGTCGCTGAGGTCTACATGCAAACATCTAGAAACACCGACGTTCTGTTACTCTGCAGAAGTGTGACAGGATCCTTCTGAACACATGCACAGCAATGTCAGCTTGAATATTCTGTTTGCCAGTGATCGCTCTGCAGCATTCCTGTCCTACACAAGCAGCTGCTTTAATACTGGACCCAGGCTGAAGAATAAGAGGAAGGGATTGAAAGTGCATAAAATATACTACACAGAAAGCATAGCAGTGCCTATTAAAAGCTTCTTCATTCCCCTTCTTGAAGTACAGATCCAAGAGAAACATGTGCCTCTAAAACCAATTAACAGCAGAAGGAGCTACCGACAGCACAAAAATAAGCTGCTTAAAACCCCTGCTGTTAAAGAGACACAAGCAGCTCTATGCTGTGATTACACACAAGTACACAAGATAATGCCTGACTTAGCTGATGGGCAGCTGCAACTGAACACAATCTCTACAGTAAATAACTGCACTCAGCCAATGCCATTCTGTGCCCTAGTCAATGCAGATGGTAGCAGTAAGGCAAGCAAGTGCCATGGAAAGCACAGAGCCTGCAGATTAATAGCTATAACAGTAGTAACAGCTGTAAATTCAATCTAGCACATGCCAATACAATCTGTCATTATCTTGACCCCTTGAACCCCACACATGACACCAAGAAGGGCTGTTGTGGTTTAACCCTACTTGGCAGCTAAATACCACAACCCTGCTGGGATGGAGGTGAGAATCAGAAAAGTGAGAAAACTTTTGAGTTGAATTAAAGACAGTTTAATAGGTAAAGTAATAGCTGCACGCACAAGCTAAGTAGAACAAGAAATCCATTCACCACTTCCTATGGCAGGCAGGTGTTCAGCCACCTCCAAGAAAGCAGGACTCTATCACAAGGGTTACTTGGGAAGACAAAAGTCATCTCTCCAAACATGACCCTTTCCTTCTTCTCCCCTTGCTTTATATGCTTAGCATGATGCCACATAGCATCAAAAAGCCTCCTCATTTTTCATGAGCATAGGAAAGATGTGTGCTGCTACAGTACTGGCAAAAGAGAAGGATCTAGAAGAACCTGACTAAACTGATGGAGCAAAAAATACACAAACAAAAAACCCAAACATCAAACCCAAACAGTGAATCTGTAGCAAATGCCTTCCTCTAAAGCGATGAAGCTGCCACTGTGTTTAAGAAAATCATCATCATTTCTGGATATTATTATTTTCACTACAAGGCTGTACTTCTTGGACAGCAGATAAGTGTTTTCCTGATTGCAAGAAGATTGCATGGTCTCTGAAACAGATTTGTGCACCAAATTCATGCCATTCCTATGTCTCATGTTATCAGCCTGTAGCTCAGCCTAGCTTTGGTGAAAATCACATTTTTAATGTAACAATGGAAGAAAATGTTTGTCTTGCAGTCTGGCATTCTCACTGAGCTCTTACATAACCACAAGTGAAAGCAATGCTGTCTGCCAACTTTCTGATATTATCTCACTATATATTCCTGGCTCAAAATAATTACTGTGGGACCCATATCATTACCCCCAATAGCAGCAGTATTTCTGGCTAGGTTTGACACTCTGCTGCAGAGCATTCCTTTTCCCCTATCCTTTTTCAACAATGCAAAAATGGAATCTGGATTAATCAAACCCTGCTGCTCACCACCTGCAGCACTTGCAATTTCCAGCTTTCAAGGCCACATTGGCAACAGGAAAGCCTCATCAGGCCATGGTAACAATACAATTGCTTGGAACCAAGGGTACAAATACCGACCACATCATCACAGGAACAGGGAGGCTGCTTCTTCAAAACTGAACTCAAGGCTAAATACCATCTCCTTGTATTTACTTATGAAATTATTAACTGGGAAGAGATGTGGGAAAGATCAAGGCCAAATGCTCAGAAATGTAGCTATTGCTCTGCTGGGTCCAGTTTACAGGAAAGCACATGTAGAGTGCATATTACCACCTGCTACTCAGAGGACCTGACCATTGACAGAGCTAAAGGGGAAAGCTAAGAGTGAAACAAGCCCAACAACTGAAAATCTTTCTCCTTTCCTTCAATGTTTAGAATACACGTTGGTTGTAGTTATAATGGAGCCTTTCATTTTTCTCTAATCTACTACAAGGGAAGATAGGTGCATAAAAGGTATTAGCAGAGCTTCCTCAGTCATCAGTTTTCAATTGATGAAGCAAGTCCTGAGCTTCACTTGAACAGGTGAGTTCATTGCCTGTAATCATTCCAGCAACTGGGGAATAAGTAAGCCCATTCTACACAAAATTCTAGGTAAACAAAAATGTTCTTGACAAAAATCAGGTGAAACTTAAACTCTCAAAATCTCTAATGAACTTAAAACCCAAAGAAAATTACAGTATAGGGAAATAGATAAAAATTCAAATTTTGTAAATTTCAAGTTCTAGATACTTTTTGAAGTACCCTTCTTTTCAAGATGAAAACTTTTTGCTTTGGAAAACAGTATTTTTGACATTTTAGCAATGATGTACAAGGGTCCTAAATCTCATTGGGTTTTAAAGCTTTAATAGGAAATTAAAGTCAGTTGATGCCTCCTTATAGTAGGTTTTGGTTACTACAGATTGGCCCTTCCAAATAAAATATCATAAAAACTTTTCTCACCTCTACATAAAATATCAGAGTTCATCACAAGTGCCTAGTTTTAGGAGGAAGCAACATTAAACTGAGTTTTGTACAACTCTTCTAAAACACCTACATTTGTTTAGATATACCTGAAAATTTGATTTCAGATAAGTGATGGGAATACTGAACTCCAGAGAAGCAGACTGGTGGTGCCAGCTGCTGCACCCTTTAACAAAACTTGACTGTTTCTGGTTTCTGAGTGACAGGTTATTCAGTATTGAGAGGGATCCTAAGAAGCTTTGCAGCTGATGGCACGTCTGGAGAATGAGCTTTGTTTCTGCTCTGACTAATCTGAAGGGAAACTTCCCTTCAGCTCCAAATGCTCTTTTCTCCTCAGCCAGTTGCCTAACAAGGATGAGCTCCCTCAACTATATTTTTTCCAATCAGGTAGTCAGTATTATGCCAATATTTCCTTATTGCCCAAAATCTTGAACGCTGGATAAATTGATTTTTGCCTCTTAGGGAAAAAAACCTTCCTCTTTCTCACTTCTCTTTTCCCCTCTCTTGCCCTTTCTCTTTTTATGTGGTGTAATGTAAATTTTCCCTCACTGGATCCACACACAGAAGGGAGGAGAATCTATTGCACAGCTCTAAGCTAATTTACACTAGTTAAAATTCTAGCACTGCTAGATGATAAAACCCCTCCTTAAATTTAACAACAAACACATGTTTAAGACTTAAAAATGAAATTATATTTGGCGTTGAATAAATATATTTCTACTGACAGTCTACTATCAGGAAACAGAGGGAGGTCACAAGAGTTTATCTCGGTCAATGCAAAGAGTAAGAAAAAGTATGAGCTGACGTTTTCCTCCAGAACATGCACACAGACACACGTTTGTGCTTACGCACAGACACTGGGACTCATTTTTCACATGAGATGTGTTTAGGAAAGCTCTACAGACTTGCAGTTCCAGGGAAAATTATTTCTGCATGGGTGTGCCTTACAGCATTTTCAAAGATTTCACTACTCTCAGCCAAATACAAAAAGAATATTACACATTTGATATTTGTGATACATGGTGTCACCTGTTACAGCTATTGCATTTCAAGCTGCGATTACAGATGCAACCGTCTCCTCCAGGGTTTAGTGTTCTCATCCACAGCATTAAAAAATGTATCAAAGTCCTATGTGTGTAATCTGTTATAAATAATTCTTGCCCTGCGGGTTATTTAACTCAGAACTGCCCTCTGCAATTAGTGGTCAAAGATGAAAAAGTAGGAAGTGATCTATTTAAGAGTGCAGTATTTGAAATACATATACTCTCATGAGTAATTGATTCCCATAACACTTTTGATTCAGTAGCCGTGAAGTCACACACAGAAAATGATATATGCATGCCTACACATGTATAAATCTCTGTTGTCCTACATCAAGCAATTTACAGGAAACGAAGCCTTGCCAAATATGTACACGACGGTGGAAAGACTCATATTTTAAAAATTAATAAGTGAAGAATTTT
>VWYI01002184.1:0-67261 GCA_013399455.1 Anthoscopus minutus
AGCCGGCAGCGGGTCCGGGGGCCCCGGGGCAGGGGACGGGCGGCGGGGAGCTCCGGTCGTGGGGCGCTGCTTGGCCCGGGGCCCTGGCTGGGCTGCTCCCGCCGGGCTGCCTGCCTTGGGAGCGGAGGCGCTGGGGAGTCGGGGGCTTTCCCCAGCGGAGTGTGTGGCCTTATATAACGCTGTGCAGTGTCGCTTGCCCAGGCCCGGTGCAGCCAGACTGTCTGTTTACTCTGTCATCCTGCCTAAAACCCAGCCGAGGGGTCGGATGGCCCCGACACGCTGCGTAACTGGGGCTTTGGCTCTTAGGGTTTTCACCAAATAGCTGCTCACAGACTTGTAGTGTGGTGTTTTACTTGCTCGCTACTGAAGCTCTTCTCCCTACCCACCCAGCGGAGAACTGATTATTCCTTTTCCTGCCTCGCTAGTAAACACTGATGTCATTCCCCTCTTGTGTAATCATTTTTGTCTTCTGTCTGTGTACATTGGTCTTCAAGTTATGTCTGTGGGGAGGGGGAGAGGTGGTACTGAGAGTCTTTCTCAAAAACTCGCAGTGAAAACAAAGGGAAAACAGAAATGCTTGTGCTGTAGGAATTGTTCTTGGTGGCAGTGCAGAGTTACATATGCTGATTCTCTGGAAAGTGTGCCTTAAATGGCTGGCTCTGTGTAGAAACAGATTCCTGCTGGCTTCAGATCGTGAGGTTTTAGATCAGGATGTGTGAGAGGCCAGATCCCCTCAGTACTTACATTTCTGTTCTTTCTTAGGTCATGGTAAAAATCACAAAGATGCTGCCTCGGTCAGGGCCACTCACCCCATCCCTGCAGCCTGTGGCATTTATTACTTTGAAGTGAAGATCGTCAGTAAAGGTAGAGATGGGTAAGTGCCTCATTGCAGCTCAGTGGCTGGGGATGTGTGTCTGGCAGCTCTGCTGGACTCTGGCCTCCTTTCCAGAAGTGTTCGAGGTCCCGTGGCTGCTGGGTGCAGCAGGCAGGAGCAGCATGGGCAGGTTTTGTCCTCCTGGTGAATGGATGTAAATGAGGTGGAATGCCCTGGAAACAGAGGTGCTGCCACAGCTGTGTCCTGTGCTCTTAAAGAGGGGTATTTCAAAAACATTCAGTAAACTGGAGATGTCTGGTGCAATATGAATTAAAATAGGTTTTCTTCTTGCTGGTGAGGTCTGGTGGCTCTGGTTTCTGGAATTATGATGCCTCAGAGAACGCTGAGCTTAATTTTGGACTGCTGTAGTGATGTTGATGTGGTGAAGAGTACTGGAGCACTGGGGAAAGCAATAAAGGGGCATTTCTAACAAGGTCTGGAATTCTCTTGTTAACATGGATTTAATTTTTGTTAATTATGAATGTGTTAGTCTGCTCTGTGTGGATAGCCCTGGCATTGTTCATTGTTGAAGAATGAATATGGCAGGAGTAGTATCTGGAAGGGAAAGCCACACAGAATGAGGGGTTGGGTGTAATTAATCCAGTCCTTCAGGTGTGACATTTGAACTCTGACTAGTTTAAGGGTTGTGGGAAAGGGCAGCAGACGTTCCTACTAAAAACCGCATTAAAATGAAAACTTGTTACAGTTGAATTTTTTTGCTGTCATTGTTGAACTGAGAAGTGGCCTACTTGTAAAGGGACTTGTGAAGGATCTCAGGTTGTGCTGCATTTAGGCCCTTGATAATTACTAGGTTATCTGCAAAGGTGGATTCTGGGCTGAATTCCTTATAAATGCAGGAAAAAGACCATCCTTATTCCTTCATTTCACTGACCTGGCTATTAACTGCTTGTCTGTTTGGAAACACTGCCCTTGGTTAGTTTATGTAACTGCTAAAACTGAAGTAATTTGTAGTGAGCTTCAAGACAATTTTCCAAAGAAATCACATTACAAAAGGTCACTGAGCAGCACTTAATCCTTACTGCAGTCTAGATCAGTCTTAAAGGGAGATAATGGAATTTTCTGCTTGTCTCCCAAGATCAGAGTTTTCTGTATTAATGATCTGTTGTTTTTACTGTATTCTGTAATTACAGTGACTTTCCAGGAATAATTCCAAAGAGACAGAACCGTGTGTGTTAACACAACAACCTGAACAGGAGCTGCTGATAGCCCTGATCTGAGGTCAGGGCAGTGGTGAGGCTTTGAGAGCCTTTCTGATGTTTCAGCCATTCCTGTGCCTTGTTTTTCTTCTGCTGGTAGAGACAGATCCAACTTTTATCTCACACTGGGTGGTACTGGGGATTCATGGTTGTGAATTTCCACTGTACTTGCTGCCTTGCTGTCACTTGAGAAGGTGCTTTTGTGTATCTCACCTTTAATAGTTTGACTTGTTCCTGCTGGGGGCTCAGTGTGCTGTACTAGTGAACTGTGGCAGAGATCTCTTCTGAGGAGGCTCCCCAGTGTTTATTCCATTATGGTGACTTCAGTTTAAAGGATCGAAGGTCCAGACATCTGAAGAAAGGATTGAGGGAATTACGTTTTCAAGCAGTGTAAGTGGCAATGCCTGTCCCTTGGAACAGCACTGGAAGGAAGTCCTATAGCAGGGGAAGAGGAAGAGGAATCCTTCTGAGCTCATTTTCAGAATGAGTATTTCAGCCTTTGCCCTAGAGCTGGTTGTTTGACTTCTGTATGAGGTAGTGAGGTAAGGATGTGAAGTTATTCCCTGTGTATCTCTTTCTAGAGTTTTAGGTTTAAAATTTGAGTGATTTGGTTTCAAAACAAGACTTGCTCAAGAAAGGCTTTGGTGAAGTGAAGTTCAGGAAGTGTTGAGGAGTCTGATTTTACTCAAAGCTCAGCAATGTGCTCAGCATTGTTAGTTTAGGGCTCTGCACTCTGTTTAGATACTGACACTTGCTAATAAACAACAGAATCTAAGGTTTCAGATAAGAAGTGGGTAGAAGCTCTCAGTGGAGAAGTAGGAATCCCAAAGCTCACAAGATGCCTTTTTGCAGCCTGCCAAGGGATGCTGCTATGTGTGACATGCTCTGATAAGAGGCTTCTTGAATTGGCATCAGGCAGTGCCATTTTGGATTGGTGATGTAACTGTGGGAGAGAAACCTGAGCTATGGGGATGACTCAGGTGTCAAGACCACCTTTTTAACTTCTCATGTTTTCCCCTGGACTAAGGGGATTTAAAACCAGTATGCTCTGGTTCTCTCCTGTTTTCTCCCACCACATCACATCCTAGCAGTAAAACACACATGCTTGCCTCCCCCTGTTTTCCAGGCTGAGAACTCCTGTGCTCAGCTGAGAGCCAGCACAGGGGAAGAGGGAGGGAGGGACTGGAGCACCACAGACACAAGTTGCTTTGTCCTGCCACAGCTGGTAAAGAAATTTCCCCTTTTGCCCTGCTTTTTCTCCCCTGTGCCTTAATGCACCTGCCCCAGAAGGGTGCTTTTGTTAAAGAAGCAAGTGAAATGATTTATGAAAATTCTGCCTTTGTCATCACTGGACTTTTATGCCTAAGCATTGATCATTTACTGGTGGTTATTTCAAAGCAAGTACAGCATCCAAAAAGTCCATTTGGTGTATGTAAGAAACTTCTAAGACTGACCAGCTTTTCTTAGCTTTGGATCCTCCACTGCTCATGAGATAAAACCACAGTCCGTTGAGAGGTTCAAGTGTGATTCAAATTTTTATCCAGGTAGATTTTGTCTTAATTGATAAGAGGTCATGGTAAATTGATTTACTGGGTTTGTTTTTTGTGCAGTTTTGTTTTGTTTTGTTTTTTTCTGGGAGAGGGGAGGCTGCCAGGATACCATTCAAAAATTGGCTTGACAAGGTTTCTAGGTAACATGGAACAGATCAGATCTGTCAGTCTGTTGATCTGTTGCTACTTCTTGAGGGGAGGGGTCATTCTTATCCTCAGAGAGCAGAGGAGAATTTAATTTGTAGTCTCTTGTCCCAGCTCTCTTGTCACCTCCTTGTCTGTGCTGAGCATGCAGGGAGTGGTTCCACGGCACTTTAGGATGATACATGTCAGGGCTGTGGGATTCTGCCCTTGCATTTACTGTATGTTTCTACTTCTTCCCTCATGCAGAGAGACTGCTACCCTGTCCTATGGTGAGCTGGTTCAGGGAGATAACTGGTGGAAAGCTGGCCAGAAAATAATGCATGATGATTTCATCTATTGACGTCACTGTCAGAAATTATTCCTTTTTTTTTTTTTTTTTTTCTCTCTTTAAATTGAGGTTTTTTTCAGGGTTCCCTTTATTAATTGAAGGCAAGTCAATAAAGGGATGGCCTGAACTGGGAGACAAAAGGGTAGGATTTCAGCAACCCTCAGTTCCATTCAAAGTATTGTTGAACAGTTTTGTTTTAAGACTTGCTGGTAGTTAATTCCTGAGACATTGTGGGCTTGTCTCCTGAGTGTTGTCAACTGGAACAAAAGGACAAGAGGCCAAGTTGTGGCAAAGGAAATGCCAGCTGGACATAAGAAAGAATTTTCCTTTGTTGTGCACCCAAACAGGATGCCTGGAGAGGCACTGGCATCTCCCTCATCCCATTTGCCTGGGGGAGCCCTGAGTCTGCTGACTGATAGAAGCTTCAGAGTTACTTATGCTTTGGGCAGAAGGATGAAGAAAGAATGTCCCAAGGTCCCTTCATGTCCAAACCTCTCCATGAATCTGTGGATGGCTTGCTTCCAGCATTCCTCAGATGAGCAGATTGGCAGAAATGCCTGTGACTCCTCTGTTCCTGAGCTGCCACAAATAACTCAGGCTTTTATCCCGGCGCTGTTTGTAGCAGTTCAGCCTTAGGTGTATTTGAGCTCTTGTCCTCTCTCCCTCCAGTACGTGGTTCTGTTTGGTGGGGATTTGTTAGCACATCTCACAGCCTCTGTTTCCCCACTACATGATCTCTGCTTGGTAAACAGGAACAGGAGAGACTCATGAGGGTAGGGCCAGCCCACAACTTAGAGGCAGTTGTGACTCAGAAGGATAAGTCATCCCTGTTGTCCTCTTTCTGCTGGGGCAAGGTGAGCTGTCTGTGGGTGACGGTGCGGGTTCCTGACCACCAGTTTGGTTTCTTCACTGGTTTTACCTCCCCCAGCCACGTGCAGGGTTGTGATGGAGTGTGACTGGGGAGGACATTTCAGAGGCCAACCCTGATGATGCATTGGTTTTGAATTCTGGCAAAAGTCACCTGTCCTGCCACCTCCTCTCCATTTCTGAGCTGCTGGAGCAGGCAGCCCAGCAGCCTGTGGATTGCCTTTGCTGTCTTTTCTGCGAATGGTTTGCTCTTGGACAGCTGCTTACTCATGGATACTTTGGTGTGCTGGCATCCTGACCTCTCTGGTGGGGACAGAGCCACTGCCTGCCCATGGTGGCTCTGTGCAAACACAGCAAGTGTGCTCTGTGGGCAGAGGAGGTGCCAGGGGGCCCAGCCCTCTATACCAGGGCAGCCCAGTGGTTTCATGAGGACTTTGAACCATCCCAGGAAGCATTTCAGTACGACTTTTCTTTTTGCCATGATGTGTTTTTGTGTGCCAGCACTAGTGACTGTGTCATGAGCTTGATTGTGCTCACAGTTTTTTTTCTGCATCAGTACTTGCAAGAGTGATTTTTGCATTAGGTGGAGACTCAGAAAGGCACAAGAGGGGAACTGGGAAGACATAAGTCACAGGGAATACTGGTATCCTTCTTCTAGCACCATTCCACAGTTGCTTTGAGCTGTGCAGCCTGTTGTCCAGAGATGCTGGTCAGCACTGCCTTAGGTCAAGGGTAGTTTCCATGGAGAGAGAGAAACGAGTTCTTTGAGGAGAGTGACTGAAGAGCTAATCAAGCTTAGTCCATACCATAGTTTATTTAAAATCTTCCTTTAGCTTTCATACACAAGTGCACCATAAGCCAGACTTAAAAATAGCTTAGTTTCTCTCTGACTGAAAAAGAAAAATAAAGGTCAGATGTGTTGGTTGGTTGCAGTCTGTACATTAGTAACAAATCATCTGCCCCTTTTCCTTGCTTATGTTTCTCCTTGCCAACTTTCCATTTCTCCTCAGCATATGGTGAGTGTGATGGCTCCGTGAAAAGCCTTTTGCTCGTGTTCTCTAATGGGTTCCAGATGCTGACAGAGGCCTGTCCATGGAGAGCTCTGACTGCATTGGCTGCTCATGCTCAGACACCTTGGAGTGCCCTGCCTGTCTGGATGTGGCTGTAGGGAAGGGTAGGGGATATTCTATAGGAATTGAGGACTTCTTGTGTGATCCCTGATTTGTAGTGACAAATTTACAGCTAAACCTGTAAATAATTGATTTCCTCCCCCCTTTTTATTTTTTTTCCTTCCTGATTTCCAAGAATCCAAAACCAGCACAGAGAGGGTTGTTGTGATTGCAGGTAGGTCTGCTTGTTTGAATTTATGCTGTTCTGCAGACACTCATTTAAACGATCCAACACATAAATAAAGCCCCCAGCTAGATTCCATAAACAGTTCCTGCCTTGTTCCCATTTGCAGATTGCCCAAGCAAGTCCTTCTTGCTCAGCTGCCAACTGAGCCTTGGTGCTCTCAGATGTAGAGACTCATTTTCTGCAGAGGTTTCATATCAATTGATGATATCTCATACAAGTTTTTATTTCTCTGTCATTGTTCTGCTACACTCTTCCAAAAGGGAGTAATATTGAGAGAAGCTTTTCAGTGTAAAGGACTCATGAGGTTGGAATATCTGATTTGCAGTTGATAGCTTTTTTAATTTCTTTTTTTATCAGTGAAGTGGAAATTTAAACTGAGTGTTTTATAGCAGTATCATGGGCCATCCATTGTAATAGTTGAGTATCAATTTATCATTAAAATAATTTGTGAAATAAGGCAATGAAATGGAAGCAGTGATGGTGATAGGTGACTTTTCCACTTGTGTGGATTTAGGTATGTCTGAGATTTCAGACTCTGATAATTACTTTTGTTGTTGTTTTTTTTTTTGTTCAGCTTCGTAGGAAATTTTGCACAGTAAAGAAGAAAAATTTCAGGAAGGGGTTATTTTTGTTTGGTCTTTTTTTCATCCCTCCTCCCTCTGCTATTTCTGAGTATCTGTTATAAAAAGGTTAAGAATATGACAAAAGCAAGCTCTAGCAAAATCAACGTCTTTAGAATACATGTAAAACATTATTGTGCTCAGTTCTTCAGAATATGTTTGCAGTTAAATGAAATCAGAGAATAATGGGAACTAATTATTTATATATTCTAAGCTTGCAGATCTAAGGAATTGTGTTTAATAATTAAATTTTGTAAGCAGGATAACTTTTATATAGGGAAAACCATTTTCTTTCACTTGAGAAGCCTTGAACTGATGAACTGCTGAAGAATTTATCATTCAGTGTGAAACTTTGACTCTTTTTCTTCAGCTCTCCACTGAAGCTGAATTGTGTTAATTGTGTTATGCTCTGTGGCCAGGTTTATTTTTTAAACTGCTTTTCTAGCAATGAGATTTACATTGTACCTGTGATATAAGACTGGATCTCTGTTTCCACACTAGAATCTGCCTGCTTGTTTACAAGTTGTTTGTATTGATGCTCTGGTCCACATGAAGCTTTTGTCCCTTGTTGTGGAGATGTCAGTGTGTAAAGATCTGTGAGTTCAGTGTGTGATGCTTTCCCAGCTCTGACTCTCTTCTGCTCTTTAAAGAGAAAGTGTTCTCATTTCACCAGTACATCTCTCAAAACTTCAGGTGTTACTTTTTCTCTGAGATATTTTCCACATAATTAATCCCCCCTCCAGATCTTACGTAAATATTGCAGCTACTTCTTTCTGCAATTTCATTTATTATTAGTAGATAAATCCTTCTTTCATAAGAATTGTAACCACCCAAGCCTAAACCAGAGGAAATTAGCCTATAAGGATGTGAGAATACCCCTTAAGAGACAGCTAGCTGGTGCTGGAGTGTTTTTCTCTGATTTGGGTATTGCATTTATATTGTTCCCCCTGTTTTTCAGAGGAAAAACAGGTTCCCCCTGTTTTTCAGAGGGGCTCAGGGGGCATTTTGAATCTCTCTGTTATGATGGATTGAAATGCAAGATTAGTCACCAGAATGAAGCAGTCTTCAAATGACTTGCCCTCTTTTGGATGCCTTTCTGTTAGACATTTGTGGTAACTCTTAGCATTGTTTTTTACTGTGTTCTAGGCTTTGTTCATGGCAGAAAAAATGTTCTGTTATATAGACTGGCAATCAAACAATCTTTAGTCCATTCAGTTGTGGAAACTTCCCTAATGTATTTTCAGTGACTATGAGCAGTGCATTTGTAAGTATTAATCAGCAGGACAACCTGAACAAAAATCTTACTTATTCAGTTGGGTGTAACCAGAATAAATAATCAGAGAATGAGTATCAGTAGTGCTTTGTGCTGTTCCCAGACTTTAGGCACCATTTGCCACTGAGATGGTTTGTGTGAACTTTGTTGGATATCAGCTGACTTGGGGAACGAGTCAGCTGCCAAGAGTGAAAAAAATAGTAAACTGATAGGTCACCTTTGCTTCAGCTGCGTTTGCATTTGACCACAGGGTTTGGGGTTCTGTTGGATGTGGTGATGCTTGGGGTAGCAGATGGAGAAACTGGTTATTCTTGACAGATTCTAGTGGTGATTTTACCCTGGTGGTGCTCAGGTCAAGTCTTTGTATTTTCCATCTTTCAGTGTTAATTAATTAAACATTGTTAATCTACATCATCAGTCTTCCTTTCCTGAAGGTAACACAGACAAAGGATGGGTTTGGCCCTTCTTACAGCTGGCAGATACTAGTTGAACGTGATCCTAAAATTGGAAGGGAGCTGGAAATATGATACCTTGGTCTGTCAAAAATAGCTTTTCATTGTTCCTCTGTCATTTTGTCACTAATTACTCATAACCACCCTGAGAAGGTGTGTTATGTTTTACCAGATTGCTTCCTCTCAGTCTTGTCCTGCTCACTCACCTTCCCTTCCACGATCTTATCTCTTAAGGATTCTCTGCCTTTCTAAGGGCTGATGTACAATGGCCTCCTCCTTGCCTCAGGATACTTGTAATTTTTTTGAATGAGCCCTTAAAAAATTTTGTTTTCTTCCCTTTATTCCCCTTCTTTTCAGCCTTGCATTATTTGTCTTTACTGACCTCTTCTTGGGGAATTGGGATTCTTCCTGGAGCCCATCAGTGCTATTTCTGAGGCACCATCACAGAACAGCACAATATGCACAAAAAAATCAGAACAGCTTCCACTCAAGATTGTATTCCATTATGAAGTAGTTCCAAAATATTTGTTAGACTGAGGAATCAGAGACTGTTGGAATCCAGTATTTTACATGCCATAGGTAATTTTTTAAAACAGATGTAAACTTGTTTTTTCACTGCCTTAAAATAATGTTCCCCTTCCCCCACCAGAACTGCGACAATGTGGTTTCAAGTGGTGAGTTGATAAGAGTTATCATTTCTAGCCACTCTTTAAACCTGGCATGAAGTCAGGACCCACCTCAGACAAGAATGATAGTTCAGAGCTTTGCACAAGAGACTGTGAAAGTCTCTGAAATGCCACCAGTGTGGTGTATTATTCACCCTAACTTAATAATTTTGTTTGTTTATTTTAGATTTAACTGTGCATGTTGAAAGAATGGGGTGCACGATAGCTGGGAGGACAGGATTCTTACCACATAGGTGTGGTTATTAGAAAAAGCTGCAGGATACAGGAAACCTTTGAATTATAAACCTCTGGAAGAGCGGAACATCCCTTGTTTAACTCGTGGCTCAGCAGACCTGCTTTGGTTTGGCTGAGCCATGTAATAAAATGCCAATCCCAGGAATTTCTGCCGCATGTTGTGTTAATGTTGGTTCACAACTGAGCAGGGAACAACTGCTTTACTGGAAGTCATGGCTTTCAACACAAATTATTTAACCTCTCTGGTCTTAACTCTTTCATGTGTGGACCTTGGTGCCTGTTGGCATCCCTGGCAGTCTCATTCCAACCTCCTGTACTGTGCCAGGGTGGGACTGGCTCAGGAAAGAAGAGTTCTGGGCTCGTGGCCATTACCCAGCCAATGCTAAACCAATGTATTTTTTTTCCCCTTTGTTTCCCCAGCTTTCAGATAGGTTGAATTTTGTCTGCCATCTGGGTGAACCTCACAACCACTTGAAAGAAGAGTGGTAGGGACTGTTTCACCATCCTGACTTGGTATCTTTCAACAGGTTCAACAATAAATACAGGGGAAACCTGTATTTAGTATTTATTATTTATACTGTCTTTTCTTCTCTTGGCAGAGACTTAATAAATCTGCCTTGCTAATTGTCAGCTAGTGTTAGAGATGAGTAGTCAGTCCAAGTTTACCGGAGAAAACCTTGCAGCTTTTTAGGCAAAGAAATACCTCTTTTTCTTTAAAGTATACTGGTTGTCCAGTGAGAACCATGGGCTAATTGCTTTTTCCCTCCTGCTCTGCCTTTATTTTGCACATAGCAGTGCTTCCCAAGTTCTGGGTGCTTTCCATGGAGATGTTTGCTCCTGGGATTCTTGAAACTGAAGAATGATGTACAGGTCCACATGAGTTCTGTTGCTGTGTTCTCCTCTGTTCTTCTGAATGAGATCTTCAGTCTTGCACTGGAAAAGTCAAATAGGTGCAAATCCTGGAATTTCAGCATTAGCCACTTGCTGTCAAAGGGCAGGTTTGTTCTGAAGTTTTCTGCTGGGTTCATGAGGATTTTTGTGGGTTTGCTCATACAAAGTAGCTTTAGACTACACAAAAAACTTTTCTTACGTTGACTTCTTGGCAGGTTCTCTGGGTATCATGTTTGTTCTGGAGAAACATCTTTTGACTCAAAGAATTGCCTCTCATATGGGTGGATTCTCCTTCTGGGACAAACTAAACACAGCCATCAGTGTCTCCTCTACTTCTACAACTCTGTCATGCTTAGAGCAGCTTCATTAGGAGATCTCTTTGCTTCAGTTTAGGTCAGTCAAATGTCACTCCTGTGAAATAACTTTTCTCATTGTTTTTCAGACAATTTCTGCCCCGTGACAATATATAATTCTTCCTGACTGAGTCAATTCATTTGAGATCTTTTGTATCTTAAAGAATTAAATTTTAATTTAGAAGTACAATCATCATTTTGGCTTTCCATATCTTTTCCAAGTGGAAGTCTTTTATTGACAGTAACAAAAAAATACATCTTTTTAAAAAAAATATACAGATTTAAAATGCACCTTTGACAACAACTGCAGAGCCCAAGTTGTCTTAGGAGCCAGAAGTGAATGCTGTCCTGTTAGGATGTCACTGTGATGGAGCAGCTACATGTTAGTGTTTACTGCTGAGGTACTTGGGAACTGGGAATGGACCCAAAAATCTTTGTGTCTTTGAGCTTAATCTTAGCACAGTCATAGTGCTGTAAGACCTAGAGGGAAGAATCCTGGGAACACTGCTGGTTGTGTGTGGACCCAGCATCTTTTGACATGAGAGCTTTTTAGCTAGGCCCTTCATTCTCCTGCTGAGGCCAGGCAGAGCCAGGGTGTGGATAAAACAGGCAGAGCTGATGTTGTGGCTGGTGGTAAATGTGGCTGATTCAGTCACATTTTTCTGAAGCAACCAGTACTGGGCAGGGCTGAGGTGAAGTAGGAGCCTGGAAAAATTTGGTGCTATGGTAACTGCCGAGGCTGCTGGTGAGTGGAAACAAGACTGTTGTGACTGAATCACCAGCATGTGTCTGTGTGTATTTTTGTCAGTCTGCTTTATTTGGAATTGGTCTACTGATGCAGCATTTTTTAAGCTTCAGATTAGGTGTGGGGGCAGTTCAAAGTATTCAGTGTTCACCACTGAGAAGATGGTTTTAGGAGGTCACTTTTGTGCAGCTTTGCATCATACCTATGATGGATAATGGATATAAATGTATTATTACCCCCAAAATTATATTTTTCTCAGTTTGAGACTGAGTGCTGACATTCCTGTGCATCCTTTCTTTTTTTTAAGAGACTCTTTGAATCTCTCAAAATGAACTCTAGTTAAGGGATACTAGGGATGCTCCACAGGGAGTGTGTCCACACCGTTACGGAATGAAACCAGGGGTGATACAGGCAGGCAGGCCATAGAGATTTATGTTGAATTATATTGAATATCATAATTGATTCATTATTTAAAAAAATAAAAAAGGCAGTAGTTTGCTTTCAATGATGCCCTAAAATACTGTTTAACTACAATTGCATTTGTTGCATACACAAAACTGATTTGGAACATTAGGAAGTGAGAAGCTGTTCTGCACCAAGAAGTTCAGAAAGCATCTGGTGCTTTTGGGGGTGGTGGAGTTGAAGATCAATGGTTTTTTTCCTCCCAGTTTTCAAGAGAATAGAGTGATTTTTTTTTTCTCTGAGGCGTTATTGATCTTAAAGCTCATTTTATCCATTACTTCTGGATGTAATTACATAAATTGATTGTAGATGGGAAAAGCAAAGTAGCACTTTCTAAAACAAAACCCAGCAGTCAAGTCTCTGACAACTTGAAGTTCTGGGTATAAGCTGTGGGCTGTGGAGTTGAAACTCAGCATGGTGAGGGAGTCTGTTTTTATTTTAGGTTGTCTGCAAATTCTGTCTACAGTTCTACAGCCATTATGGTCTTATTTTTAAAGTTTGTCTTGAGCTTTAAATGGGAGCAGAAGTTGAAGAGCAAAAAACTGTGAACCAGGAAGGTTTGTGGTCATGTTCCTTTTTTTTTAGCAATATATTTCCATGGTGTTGTGTATCTGGATTAAAGTGTAATTTTAAATTTAGAATTTGTGGAGTTGTAGTGCTTACTTTTTATAAAAACACAAGCTTCCAATCTCAATTTAAAGCTATGTTGTCTGAAAATGGAAAGATACTGTTGTATAAGTTTTGTCTTTGGTTATGTGCATCAGATTTGCTGCTGTACACAAAAGAGGGGAGATGAATCTGCTCAGAAAAGAACAAAGTTAAGCAGGATAAGCCAAAGTGGGTGATGACCTATTTTATCTGAGTTCAACAATTAGGTTATTTCCTCTAATTTCCAATGTTTTCCTTGGTGTTGCCACCCTTATGGTGCAATACAGTTCAGAGACCCAGCAAGGGATGGGGACAAAGGGCAGGCATGGAAGTGCTGCAGCTGGGATTGCGGTGAAGCTGTGCCAAGGCTGTGTGCAGAGGTGTTCTCTCTGTTCAGTTCTAGGTCTGTTCATGTCAACAGCAGCAGATGTAGAGGCAGAGGAGCAGACAAACACCCTCAGGCAATGAGGGATGGAGTTGGCCTGTGGCCCTGTGCCAGCAGAGCTGTGCTTGTGATACTGAAAGGAAGGAATCTGACACCACCACTTGACAAAGTGGCCACAGTTCTACAGTGTTTTACCTTCAGCTGAGCCAAATAGATCAGGACATAAGAAACATTCCCTACGCCAAGAGGCACGTCCTGCTCTTTGAACAAAATTTCTCACAGCCAACAAATTTGGGAGGTTTGGAGCTTGATGATGTGACCTGGTGAAGTTGGTGGGGATGATTGTGCCAGAGAAGCAGAGTGGTCTGCTCCTGGACAGGTCTTTGCTAAGTGTTTCAGACCTACCAGTGTCAGGATGATTCCTCTGGTGTTACTGCTTCAGGCCTAGATTGTGCTTTTACATTGAGTTGAATAATTAAGTACTTTGAATCACAGCTCCCCTCAGGCTTGAACAGTTGGCAGAAGTGGCACTTGTCACTGCTCCCATAGAGCTGAGTGCAGTTGTAGCTGTGGACTGGGATCCTGGCTGCTTGCACACGTAGCTGTAAAAAAGCACATGGCAAAACCCACCTTGTAGTTCGCAGCAGCAGACTCCAGACTCAGTAGAAATACAGAAATTGAACAAGAGCTCTCTTATCTGCCAGTGCACTAGGAAGGTGGCAGGGAAGAGCTGGAGTAGTCCTTGCAGATACAGGGGAAAGTCTTCCATATGGTGCCTGGAAGGCTGTAAAAATATCCCCAAATTCAGTTTATTACAGATGCATGAATGTCAGATGACACTGTGAGGCTGAATTTTTAGATGCCATAAATGCCTGCTTTGGAGAAGCTCTCATGAGTCAGGGAACTCATGAGGATGTAACTTCTGACTCGTGCTCTGAGCAGTGCAGAAAATGTTTACAGCAAAGGTGTACTTAGAAGTTGCTCTGCAGCACTGATCATAATCACTCATGTTTAGTATACTTTGAGAAGTGCTATAAAAGGCCCTGCCACTTCAGTATTCATCCAAAAACCCCACCACCCAACAAAAAAACAGCCAGAAAACAAACCTTATAAATTGAAGAAACTTGTTTAAGAATAGCTAATAAAATCAGAAAGATAAATACTTTGAGATGGTACAGAGACTGTTTAAGAAGACATTTTATTGGAGGATCAAACAGTTGACAAAATTAGACACAGGGATGAGAGGCAATAGGGATGCACACCTCAAAAGTTTAAATTTTAGCTTAAAAAAAAACCAAGGTTGACCAAAATTAGTTGAGGGAAATCTGGCTCAAGGTCTGAAATCTTAAAGGAATATTTTTCCCTCCCAGCACATCAGGGATGGGAAACAAGCTGGAGTCTCTAAAACCAAGAGATAATGCAGAAGAACTTACTAAGAACTCTGAAAACATAGGAATGTTTAGAGGCTCACGAATGCCAGTCTTGCCTTTAAAGGATTGTCCTTCTGGAGTGAAAGATTTAATACAGCAACAGAGTCATTTGTCAACAAAACACATGCCAATCTTTGTTTTTAAATGTTCATCTGGTTCCTGTTGAAGGATTAATACAATAACCCATAAAACACAGGAACAGATCATTGGGGTTATCTGGTCTTCATTCAAGAGTTCTCAAGAATGAAATAACTGAGCTGTGGACTATGGAGTGTGACATTTGCAAAGTCCTGATTACAGACAAGTGTGCCTGTGGGTTTTTTGCCCCCCAAGGGATCCAGAGGAATGAGGTCACATAGTGCTTCCTCTCAAGTCTCCTCCATCCTTGAGATGTTTACATCAGAGCAGAACCTTCCTGGTTGCTTTAGAAGCCAGCACAAGGTTCAGGAGCTGAAGGGCTCGAGGGCGGATATGCTGGGCTGTCACCACAGCATGTGCAGTGTGTGAGTTCAGGATTGTGCTGTACATCAGCAGCCAGTCTTTTCTGGATGATCTCACCTCCTTGACCACTAGGAAGAGAGCTGGGTTTAGCTGGTATGATCACATCAGGATTTGTATATGTGTGTGGCTCAGGGGGTTCTATTTTCTAAGCCTGCTCGATATCTTGCTCTATGCACTGCGAGCCAAGAGTTTGCTGCCTCTTTGCTCTTTCTGTTGGTCTGAGGAGGAAGGGTCTGGATTCTCTGGCAGCTGGTGCACTTCAGAAACAGAGCATGTTTTTAAAGAAGGGATTGACTTATTTTAAAGCACTGTAAAACAGGGCTCCAAGAGTTCGAAATCCAAAAAGTCCCTCTACTGAAATGTGAAATGTGTGAAGTGTACAAGGGAGTGAGCCATGTTTGCAAAGACGGTCTGTTCTTCCAGGTAACAAATGATGGGACATGGCCAGAGGTTGCACCAGGGAGGTTTAGGTTGGATATCAGGAAAAATGTCTTCATGGAGAGGTTTGTCAAGGAGTGCAATAGGCTGCCCAGGGAAGTGGTGGAGTCACTATCCCTGGAGGGATTTAAAACATGTAGTTTTGGTACTTTGGGATGTGGTTTAGTGGTGAGCTTGGCAGATTTGGTCAATAGTTGGACTAAACAATCTTAAAGGTGTTTTTCCACCAAAACAATCCTATTTTGTGCTATTAAAAAACTTAGAGGCTAAGATTTGATAAACTTCTAGATGTTCAAGGAATACAATTTCAGTGTAAACAAAAACCCATCAATTGGCATTTCCATGTGACAGTGACTGAGATGGGGAAGTCAAGGACAGGGAACAGTTTCTCCAGGGAACTTAATGCACATAATTTGAAGAAATGTAACTTTGGGGTGAAATTCTGAAACAATTTTTTTTTTGCCTGGTTTATGTTTTATGGAGCAGGTGGCCAAGGAAGCCACAGGAAGAAAACTATGGGAATGAAAGAATAGCAGGACATTGCCTGTAGCCCACTTGGATTCTTATCTTTGCAAGAGTGAGAGCCCAACAGTTCATTTCAAAGCTCAGTAACCTAAAAATATGGGAGTGTATTGGAAAAAACCTGAGCTGTGCTCCCAGAGAATATTAAGAAAATTCCAGACTGTGCAAATTAACAGAAACAGAAGACACAAAATGGGAATGTGCATAAGTATTGCAGTAAGGAAGAGGAGCCTTGTGAAGGCTGGCTTTACCTACTCTCCTGCTAAACAGGTGCAAAATGATTCTTATGAGGGCAGAATAAACAATCCAAACTTGATACAAAAAATGGCCTCTGAGCTGCCACTTGGAGTGCAGGGTCCAGCTGTGTCCCACTTCCATGGAAAAGTGAGTTCAGTTCTCATCTGCAGTCAAAACATAAATGGAATAATAGAGATCAGGAAGGGGAGGAATAGAAACCAAAACAGAGAACATTGTTATGCTGTTATCTGTAATAATCAACTTGGGCTTGTGTGATGCTGGTGACTGGTTATTCCCTGCTTCTCAAATAAGGTGTAGAACTGGAAGTGTAACAGGAGCACTGAGGTAGAGATGAGCTTCCATAAGAACAGCTGAGTAGACTGAGAAACCAGCCTTGAGAGGAGACCTTTGAGGGGTGGCATGTGAATCAGGACTTCAAAATCCTTAAGAAAGTTGTCAGGGAAATGCTTTTCCTCTCTCTGTTTTAAAAATGCAAGTACAAAGGAAAGATAAGCTGGGCAGGAATTGAATGGGAAGCTGTAGGATGTTGCATTTTCAAAGAGCTTGCAAAGGTTCAGAAAGTGAGAGTGTGTAAAATATATGCTGAACAATGGAAGAGTGTTCTTGGAAAGTACAGCTCTGTGCTCTGTCCTCTGCATCCACTGTTAGCTATTTTTGGAGATAGTACATCAGGCTACAGAGACATCTGTCCCCATATACTGTATCTGCACTTAGGTGTATTTTTACTGTCTTGTTAATCACCTGTATAAATAGGGTTTTTTCTGATATATGAGTAAAAATACCTCACAAATACCAAATTGGAAATAAAATTGCTGATTTATGTCCAATCCTTTTCCTACCAATTAAGAGCTGAAGAGTAGCTGTAGTTGTATGTTGGAAAGCTGTCAGTAACTAGAGGAGACTGACATTTTATCTTGGATTCAATGAAAGATATGAGTAATGGAAAATCTTTAGTAATTTTGTCATCAAATAATTTTTATGTGGGTTGGGTTTATTTTAGTGCTATATTTCTGTTGCAGAGAATCTTATGCTGTGACCATTCTTTTGCTTGACTGATATTTTGTTTGGGTTTTTTGAAGGTACATGGGAATAGGACTTTCTGCTCAAGGAGTCAACATGAACAGGCTTCCTGGTAAGTCACTGTTAAGGTTTGTTTTGATTTGCAATCTGTGTTTACAAATCTCTGTTAAATGTTCAGTTGAAATAAAGATTTTTCTTTATATATATATGCATTACTGAATGTGTGTTTCTATTAATAAAATTGCATTTCTGTAATTGTCTTATATCTGGAAGCTTCAACATATTGAGTGTTACCTTAAATTGAGTTACTGGTGTTGTCAATGCAGCCATGATGATTTTAGCAGATAATAGAAATTAAAACTAAATTAATGAGTAATGGGTAAGGTGAGGAGCTTTCAGACAGGCAAACTCTTCTTTGTGTCTGAAAAGTAAGAAGGAAAATCATTTTGCATTTAATCTGTATACTTCTCTTGGCAAATTTACATGAAAAATCTGAAAATGACAGGATAATTGGCCTGTTGTATTGTCTCTCTTCTTTCCTTCTTCCCACTGAAAGACTACAAAAATCTGATGGAGCAGTATTTCCAGTTAATATTGTTGCTTCTTTTGTTTGAAATGTGTGTTTTTGGGTTTGCTTCTAAGTTGGTTAAGTGGCTTCTTTTTAGAAATAAGTAATTGGTAATATTTCTTTCATGATATCCTATTTATTGAGTAAAATAACAGTTTCTAGATATATATTGATGCAGTGACTTCTATGACAGAAATCCTTTCAGCTGGGGTTTGTATTTGGTAGAAGGTAAATGTTCTTCAGATGCCTGAAGAACAGTGGTGGGGGCTTCTTTGGCCTTGGGTGATACTTATGGTGAAGTTGTTTTAAAGATGAAATCTGTGTTCAGCCCTTGTTATGTATTTCAAAAGGACAATGTTTTCTTCCTAACAAAAGAAAGATCTGATAACTGTCTGGGGGAAAATGGTTTCAATGACACCTGGGCTTTAAACAATTTGCGTCTCACTGGAAACCATATTTGTTAATAATTGTAATGACAACTGTATAAGTCAGTCTTACTCTGCACTTTCTCTCCCCCTAGTTCTCCTGATCCAAGTGAGTTGTGTGCCATGTACAAGGCAAAGCATGGATCTAGTCCCATCATCTCTTTCCAGGGCTGAAGTGCTTGGAAAAGGAGTTGTTTGACAAATAAGGGAGCCTATTTGGTTCAAATGGTTCTATGGCATGTGTGATGGAAAGATGGGAGGAATGTCTTGTAGACTAGGTCTTGTAGATGGTTGGTTGGATTATGCTTAATTTAGGATTCTTCTGGGGTTATAACACAGGTACATACACAGTTCAATATTAACCTGAGATGGTGTGTACTGAATGTCTAAGGTGTCCTGAAATTGAACAGCCAGTGTAATTTCTTCTTTGTTTTTTTTTTTTTTTGTCCCTTTAGTGACTAAAAATTACCCAAACCAATTCTGACAAATGGCTTTAAAGCACAGGAGTTATAAGGGCAGCATTTGCGGCCAGTTTGAGTCAAAGTGCCTGTATACCACTGTCATTTTTAGAGTGTGTGTGATAAACATGGAATTCTTTTCTCTCAGTGAAATAAAGCATAAAGTGAACTTGAGACTTGAGATAGGGCTTATTTTGCAATGAATTGTACAAATTTGATCCTATGAACCTGTAGTTTGTTTGATCACATGCAGATTATGCTGCCAAGAGTCATTCTGTGGTCATAGATAGGTTGCTCTCCCATCATCTGTATAAGATTAACTGCATAGTTCTGTATTACAGCTCAGTAGTTATCTTCCTGGCTTTTAGAGAATAAGTGTGATTTTTAATTTATTTTTTTTAGTATATTGTTCAAGTAACTGAAGTGAGAAACGTATTTCCAGGCTTAACTGTTACCAGGTTCTTCACAGCACATAGTAAGTGAGAGCTCACAAAGAAGTGACAGACTTTGGAGTCTTGACTTGGCTTGGCGTCAAAGTGTAATTTTAACTTTTTGTGACCTGAAACCCTGCCAGGTTTGTCTCCTTAGACCTTTTCTAAGTCACTTCTGCTTTAACATATCGATTTTCACTCAGTATGCTGCCAGGGAAGTGTGCAACCACTACAAGTGGTGGTTGAGAGCCCAGAGCCTGGTACAGGAGCCAAATTTGGTCCCTTTCTTGTTCCCAGTTTCACTGGGTATCCTTGGTGCCACTATGGGAGTCCTAATTCAAAGAGCAATCTTGCTGCTGGGTTCTGTCTCAAACTCCTTTTCCCCCACAAGGACAAACACTTTGGCCATATCCAGTTCCAAGTCAGGGCATTTGTGCTTTGTTGCCAAATTTATTTTGGCTTCGGCCCAGCTGGGTGCTGGTGGGGCTAGCTGAGCTTTCTCTGAAGGTTACAAGTGTGATTGGAGCCACATGAGCTGAGTTCCCTTAACTATCCCTGTTTGCATTGGGAATAGAGACTGCTTTTAATTGGAAAGTTCCCCATCTGTGTTCAGCTCAGGGTTTTTTTGTGCTGTGCTTTGAAATTCAGTCAGCAGGTCTGAAATAATTGTGGGACTATTATTATTAACTACCAACTTTTGTGACCCTGACATATCTTGATTTAAAAAAAATTTTTAAAGACATTTAGAATATTTACTAATAGGCATTCTGCTTTAAAAGAAATGTCTACTCACTTCTTTCTCCACATTCAGTTTTTTTTCACTGTGTGCTGAAAATGCTGTGTGCTCAGCATTTTGGTATTTGAGGATGAAATTACATGTTGCAGCTGAACTGATCTAGCTCTGTCATCAAAGGAGAGACACCTGACCCTTCCCTCTTTCCCACCCCATCTGTGCAGTCACTCTTCTTCCCTGGTGCAAGCCTTTGGCTCTGGCAGTTGTCACCTTGGCCAGGCCATCTTTCAGGCCAGGCAGGAACTGCTGTGTTGGGATTGTGGTGGCCTGGTTCCTTTAGGACCCATAGAGCAATGCTCCTACTTGTGCATCCTGCATGTAACATATCTGCATCCTTTCTTTAAAAATTTATTTTAGTATTATTATTTAGCCCTCACTCCACCAAGATTTTCTGAGCCCTCCTGAAAATGCATTGGTGGTTTGCTACAGGTTTCACCAAACCTTCATGAAAGGGGAAGGTGGTGAGTGTCCTATCCTTAACATGGATGAGATTGCTCACTGGAAATGAGTCTGCTCTTGATTAGACTGCATTAGTTAAGTCTTCATGCTGTTGAGAAATAACATTTCATTTGTTGAGCTCTTTGAGGGTAAACCCAGCATGAGTTTAGAGCCAGGCAGAGAGGGAAGGAGGGATGAATCTCTAAGGTAGCAGCAAGTTCTTAATCCTGCCTAAGATGTTGTGAAACCACACCCGTAGGCATACTCTGCTTCAGTTCTTAAACAGCATAGATAGGAGCTGACCAATCACTTTTAGAGACTTTAAACATCCTGTGGTTAATAAATGACTTGCCCTGCTATGCAGCATTGTACATGCTGCAGGGAGTGCCAGCTTTCGCTCACTATTCTTTGGTTTTCAGAAACACTGGTAATTTTTTCAGCTTGCTTTTCAAACAATAAGATACTGCTTGGCTTATTCACTATCTGCCTGCTCCAAACTCTCTGTTAAAAGAACGAGCTTTCAAACTCAAGAATGTTTTATAGACTTGAATTAGTGTGCAGCCAGATAAATCAGGAGAATTTGGTGTACAGAGACCTGCTCCCTATTGGGGTTTGGCTTCTGGGTCTGTAGTGCTGTGAGCCAGGTCAGCAAAACCAGAAACATTTTGTCCAGGTGTTCCAAGTCTTTTGTTCAGCAAAAGGTCCTTAGGAGCAACCCATTTATCTAGACATAAAGAGAAATGAGCCCTGGGAAATAAGAATTCCCCATGCTCTCCTCTGTGAAAGCCATCCTTCATCCTTCATAAACCAACACATGGACTAGGCTTTCCATTTTAGCTTTGTTTAGAGATCCTTTCTTTGAATTTTCTTGCTGATAGGTTTCTGTTGACATTTGTGGGTAGGACTTTATTTCTTTTCAGCTCATCTTACTTGCTATGCTGTCAGAGGAGATGCAAGACTGTTGAGAGCTCTGTCCTCCTGTTCCTTTTTTTGAGAGGAAAAAGTTACTTGTTTCTTCCTTAGGGAGGTTCCCAAGGGTTTTTCATGCTGGTGTACTCCCCTCTGGAAGCAACCAGAGAAGGGAGGCTGGATAGGTGTTGTATCATAAAATCATAGAGTGTCCCAAGTTGGAAGGTATTCACAAGGATCACTGAGTCCAGTTCCTGGTTCTGCACAAGTAAAATTCTTATGGGAAGATATTATTCTTCATCAGAGTTGGGGATGGGTTTCTGCAGAGGCTCTGTATTTAGATTTTCAAATCTTAATTCTAGAAGGCTGTGGCAGCCTCATGTAATTGTTAAGTTAATCCTGCTACAAGTGGGAAGTTCAACTAAAGTCTTCCAGATTTTCCTTCTAGCCTGGTTTGGTTTGGTTTTTTTTTCTTTCTTTTGTTTTCTATGGTTGCCATGCAATCTTTCTACTTCAGATGTGTTTAAGGAAGTTTTCAATTTATGCTTTGGTTTGTCACTTTCTGTGTTTCCACTGACAAAGGACTTGTCCTAAAGGACTCAGTCCCAATGCTAAATATAGTAATTATAGAAGCTCAGACCTCACCAGATCATCTGATCTGAAGCAAATTCAATTGTGCATTAGTCTTGCCTGACAGGTGTGTGTTTAAACCAGTCTTTCATTATTTTTCTGGCAATTTCTTCCAACACTGTCCTTGTGTTGGAAACTTTCCTGATGACGAAGCTGAATATCCCGTGTAGTCTGAGTCTATTCTTGGCTCACGTGGAGGTGGAAAAGAATTATTTTCTTCCTCTTTGTAGCTCTATACATGAAAACCTCCATCACTGCTTTGTAGTCTTCACTCCAAATTATATGTCCCTGGCTCTTCACTCTTCCCTGTTTGTCAGGTTTTTTGATTTACGACCACTCTTGTAGACATTTTCTGAACATTTAATCACTGGATGTATCACAAGCACCAGTATCTTACTTTTTATAGTAAAAGAAAACATTAAAATTCAGAACAAGTCCAGGAAGTGGCTCTTATCCCATCTTGCAAACAAGGGCAAAGGAAAATCTGTGCCAAGCTTTCACAATTCTTATGGCTTCAGCAGAAACGGGAGGGGAAGAAGCTACATGGTTACCTGGGAAAAGAGGGCCTTTGGCTTCTAGAGCAATTAGCAAAAGTCCTGAAGTATGGGATTAAATGCATGAACAGTATGTGGCAAACAAACAATGAATCATTCTGCTTTCAGAGCCTCTTGGCTACATCAGCAACTTGGACACACTGCTTGATTTTCTGTCTTTAGAAGTAATTTCTATTAAGTTTATTTATTTATGCAGCTGATGAAACTCTGGCTTATAGTACCTTATGGTGTTTGTCCTGCTGCAAAGCTCTTTCAGAACTAGCCTTAAAAACAGTTGTCTAAAAAGGCATGAGAGATTTCTGCATGATGTCATAGCAAAGCCTTAGACAGGTGTTAGTTACACATGCAGCAAGTCCTTCAGCTGGCTGTGCCAGTTCCTCTCCACAAAATTGCTTATGCCTCTGGTACCCTCTAATTTATCCTATCAAACCAGTTTGTGGGGCTGCATGTAAAATGGGTCATGTAATTGGGTTAATAATAATGGGTGGGGGGCACTGCTTGATTCTGGGGTTGTTATTAACTTGGATCTGTCCACTTGCCTGATTCATCACACAGGTAATGCTGGTTGAAAGAGCTCCTTTGGGAAACTTTATCCTCCCAAATCACATGGTTAACAGTGGTCAGAGGTTATTTTTGGTAGAACGAGATATGTGTTGAAAACCTCAATTAAATTTCCTCCCAATTAACAGTTATCCTGATCATAGAGACATTTTTACAAAGGGGCATCTTTCCAGGCATAGTGGCCTGAAGCTAACTTGGCTGGTTGTTTATCCCTGAATTTTTATTTAGGCTGAGAACTTCTCCTGAAACTTCACTTGGGTGGCCTTTTTGCTGACTTAACTATGTTTTTACCTGAAAGCATAATTTGTACCTCCTAAGAGGTCATCAGTATGTTCAGAAATGGCAGATTTTAGCACTGCACAGTGGAAGAAAAGAGAGCAAAGTGGGTCAGTGTGATGGGTCAGCTCTGGAATTATTGAATCCATTTGTGCATGGATTTTTAGAGAAATTCCTCACCATATGAGAGCTTGCCTGGGTAGGTGAAGATTATTGTGGTGCATAGAACAGTGGTGGATAAAAAACATGCCCTGCCAAAACAAGATACATGTTACAGCAGATTTGAGATTTCTGGCCTTTTTAAGTCAGAGCCCTTTGGATTTATCTACATGAGTTTCTTATTTCTGGGGAAGGGGTTTATTTATGTAAGTGAATCTCCTGGATGTCACCACTGCCTGTATTTTTATTTATGTCTTTGCTTGTGCTACCCCTGTTTCTTCTAAACTGAACTGCAGGATGCACTCCAGAATCACAGGTAGTGCACTCCAGCCACTAATAAGTGTTTGGTCCACAACATGAGGGTAAGCAATATGGACAACCCAGCCCCATTTGAAAAAAAAAGTAATTAAAAATCTTATATGGGAGGAAGAGTCTTGAGACCAGTTGAAACTAGTTGTTTCTTTCTTGAATCTGCTCTTACTGTATTGCACCATCTGCTATTTTCAAAATAGTTTTTATCTTTTTTTGTAGCTTAAGTCAGAATTAAGGTCATACTAAAGAAATTGGTAGGAAATTTGGGCTTCTTGTAATAAAACAAAAAGATTTCCTTTGAACTTAAGCTTTCACATATTTTTAGTGTTAAGATTTTTTTTTTTCCCATATGGAATCAGTCTTGTTTTCAGTGTATGTAAAATGCCATCATAGGAAAATAATCTGAGGAGCGCTTAATTTTTGTTTATCCTGGGCATATACAACTCATTATATTGTTTCTTTTTTCATCTTCACTGTAAATTCTATGTGTGCATGTATACTATGTATATTTTAATGGCTGCCCTGCTGTATCATATGTTGAAGAATCTGAGTTCTTCTGGCATTACTTAAATCACTCTCATCTTTTCTCTTCCTGCTTTTACTCTTTGCAGATCAGCTGAACAGTTTTTAAAATTAAAATATAAAACCACAAAATTTTTAAAATATGAACTTCTATAATTCTCAAAATTATATCATCTTTATTAAAAAAAATAATTCTTTGTGTCTTTGGGTATCTTTTTCGTTTGTGGTTGACTTGTTCACTGCCTGTCAACTTCAGCTGAGTTCCACTGAACTGCTCATCCCATGTCAGTTTTCTCTTTTTTCAATCAGTTTTTCAGTTTATGTGCAGAGTTCACCTGAACTTGTATGAAAATTCCAGCTTAAATATTGAAACAGATTTGTTGCATGTGCTGTGCATTCATTCACATCCCATCTTTGTCCCTTAGAAGAACTAGAAGTTTTTTCTTTCCCATTCTTCAGTTTTTCAGAAGTCATTATTGGGCTTGCTGACAAAAGCTCCATCCTCACACGCTGCCGTGCTCTGCACATCTGGGGTGTTGCCCCTACAGAGCTTATCGTGCACAGAGCTGAGCACAGCTTGGTTGGGTGGATGTGTTCTGGAACATGAGCCTTGTGCTCAGGGCTGATACTGGCTGAGCTGGTGTGGCACAGCAGGGTTGGACAGATGTGGTATTTCCTTCATGATACGTGCTGAGGGGTGACACCAGGGTGATCAGGTCCCCAAATGAGGTCAGACCTATGCTATTAGGTGTGTTCAGAGCTGGAGAGTAACAAAACCAGCTCCTGAACTGCAGAATTGGGATTTACCTTCTGAATTAAGGTTAAATTTAATATCATGTTTTATTTATGGCTCTGAATATGAAAACTAGGACTGTATAGAGTAAAAGTTCCTGCCTTTTTCCCTTTCTGACTGATTTCAGGACATGTTTGCTTGTATAGATTGTGATGATTGTCCTGCCTGCCAGGGATTTGGTTGGACTTTTAGGGAATTGTTGCGCTTGTTTTCTATTTACTTTTTTCTTTTGGTCTGTTCAGTTAGACTGGCTTTGGGCACCTGGACTTCAGGTTTGACTGGAGAAGCAGACTGAGGCTCCAGCTGAGCTTTCAGCAGCTGTGCCTCACCCTGGAGCTGTTGGGAAAGTGCTTTGCTGTTAAAATAGCACAAAACCATCAATCAGTATTTCAAGACAGTGATCTTAGCCTTGGAAAATAACCAAAAAAGTGTTTCCACTGGCCATTAAGTGCTCAGGCATCAGTGTAAGTGATTCCTAGTGCTGTCCTGCACTTTTCCATGCCCTGATTTCTGTGCCATATCTCTTTCAGAGTTGGGCTGGCCTCTTGTAGAGGTTCTGTCCTCTGTCCTCATGCAGCATGTTCCCAGAATTGTATGATATGGTGGAGCTCCTGCCTTTGCATGGATCTCTCTGTCATCCAGCAGGGTGTATTGGTTGTGGGCCATGTGAAAGCAGAGTTTTTCCAAAGTAGAGCAAAAATGGCAATGCACAGTGGGGTTTGGAGTTTGGCCTTCAACAGTGCCATAGGTTGTGACTCCAGCTGTAGCATAGATTATGGAAAATCCAGGTATTTTAGTGACAGCTAAGAGATGATTGGCACTTTAGAGATAACAGTTTAGCTGTCAGCATAAGTTTTAATTACTGCACTGGTTTTTTTCAGATTAAAACAAATTCTTTAATGTGGCTGTGCCTATTATCAGAGCCTTTTGGATAACAAGTAACATCAACACAAAGCTCAGTTTCACTACAACTCAAACTGCTGAGTAGCAGCTATTTCTACTGATGGATAAATATGCTCCTCTTCAGAAAACCCTGTTGCTTCACCTTGATTAATATGGAAAGTATTGAAGAAACCTCAGTTTAGAATCTAGAAGTCCTTGTTGCAGCCTCTTAACATCATGAGATGTGCTTCCTCTGGAAGACTTCTCTCTCCATAAGGTCTTGTGTTTAGATAAGTGGATTTTTGTTTGTAATTTTCTTAGTTTATTAAATACCATTTTAGGGATTGTTTTTAATAGTAACTGGACATGAACCCCCTGCATTCTACAGTGAACTCTTAACATTGCTTTTGGCTGAGTCACTAAACTGTCCTGCCTTGATGTCTCTGTAAAAAGACTCTTGCCCATTACCTTGCAAGATTTTGCTGGAAGTGTCTTAATATTTTATAAAGGTGTTCTTGCCCATCAGCTCAAGGTTGAAAAGTTGGCCCATAAATGAACATGTGAATTATTTAGTATGATGAGATTTGAAGCCTGTGTATGTGATAAGCTTTTGATTGTAACTTGTTCCTTACCCATTCCACTAAATAGATAAATAGAAAAGCTCCTTATCTGACTCTTTTTCTCCATCCCTGTCCTGCATTATTTTGTATCCCTGCTCTGCTTTCCACCCCCTCCACTGTGGTGTGTCAGGGAATATAATGGAAATAATAATGCAGTGGTGACCTGATCATACTGGAGAGCTTTTCCTTTGTAGACAGAAGCAGCCTGTTCTGTAGTTGCTTTAAGCATGGTGTGCTCTTCACAGGGCTGTAAATGGCTTGTAGCACATCATGACCTCTCTGGTGTAGGGAAACCCAGATCATGTTCTGACTCTGGCAGAAGATGGACCCATCAGGCTTGTAAGTTAGGAGGACTTGCCATCTTTATTCATTCAAGGAAGTATGATTTTTATCTTAATTACAGTATTCTGTGGAGAGGTGTGTGCTAAGTAATAGTGAAATGGACTCCTTACAAATTTCTGGAGCTAGTGGAACAGACCTTTCCTGTTGAAAAGGTATTGCCTGTGTTACAGCTGTCCAGAGCCTCCTGGTTTTGTTTTTTCCTCTATGAGTCAGTGGGTAGTGCTTTATATAATGGTGTAGACTGTGGTTTGATGTTGTTTTGAAGGCTAGTTAACATGCAGTGGTTGTTTAATGGTAAGACTTACTGATCTGGTCTAAAAATCACTGTGCCAGATCAGTATTGTGAAAAATTGAATTGTAAAGTCTTACTCTGCTTGTTGTCTCCATGGTGTATCAGGCAGTGCCTGTTAGCACCCACATTCTGCTCAATCTCCCAGACTCTTGAGTCATTCTGATTTTTGGGTCACTGTGTCCTTTTCTTCCTGCTCTCTGTTAATATGAGAGAGATATTGTGATTCCTTTTTTCTTTTTTTTCTCTCCTTTGGATTCTTGCCACACATAAAGTCTTGCTGTGAGGATTTGACAGAATCTGAGTTCTGTCTCTTTTACAGTTGCAAGTACTTTATTGAAAAACATGGAATAGCTTCTGAGCCAAAGCTGCAGCCAGGCCTGCCAAAAGTCCTGCACTCTCTGATTAGCATCATCTGCTGTGTCTGTGCAGGGGCCAAACTGACTCTGCTTCATCTGCTGGGACCTGGGTGAGGGTGAGGCTGTGAGCAGCAGTGGCTCTCTGGGGTGTGTGTGCTGCTGTGCTGCACTGCTCCATGGCCTTGTACAGGATTCTGTGGGATACTGTAAAGGTTATGGGACCTGAACCGATCCAGCCCCTCCTCAGGGAAGTTTGTGCTCTGTGGGGTAAAGTGGTTTTGTTCTCTGTGCAGACATTGGTCCTGTAGTGCAAGGTTTGGCCTTCTAAAGCATTCAGTTATTTTGCCACCTTGTAGAAGAAATTGAAGCTGCTGCAAGCAAGAAAAGTTGGGGATGTTTCTAGCTAGGGCTTCTTCATATCCCTGGGTAAGTGGATTTTAGGGTTTTTTTTTTGTTTGTTTGTTTTTTACCCTTGACATGTTCTGGGCAGATGTCCAGGCCCTTGAAGTTCTGCCAGGAGGATGCTGTAATGTGTTAAGCACGCTGTTCCCTGGTCCTATTCCTGTCCTGCAGTTGGTGTTGTGACTGTACCTAGACAGTTGTTCCGTGCCAGGGCTATGCCTCCCCTGTGCCCACATCCCCAGCTCTGTAACAGAGGTTGCTGTGGCCACTGAGCAACTGTTTTTGTAGGCTCATTATGGAAACAGAAGGATGTGTTGCAGCACTAATAGTTGATTTGATTCTAAAGCATAATTGAATAAAGGAAAGCAAAGCAGCCACCCTGCTCTCACTGAAGCATGTAATGGGTATGCAGCTTCATAAGGCTTGGCATAAATGCTGTAAAACTAAATGACATCTGAGATGCTCCAGCACCTCAGATGGTTCTTGGGGCAGCGGATTTCTCATGGCCAGTCATTTACACACTTCTCCTGACCAGGCATTTGGCTTCTGTGCTGTAGGAGCACCAAAACTTGCTGAGCCTTCCCTTTGCTGAAGGCAAAAGCCTGCATCCACTGTTCTGGACTGATGTACATCAGAGGCACATCCACTTGCAGGGCCAAATCCACTGGAATATGGAGTAATCAACAGAGGGTGGTTCCACTTCTCCTGTGGTACTGGCTCCTGCCCCATGTTCCTGGTTGTGTTGTCCCTGCCTGAGACTACTCAGCCCAGGATGGTGTAGAAGCAACATCCAACTCCTCTGTGCACCAGATTGCATCTGTTCAGCCTCTGTTGAACATACCTTCCCCTCCCCTGACCTCATGATCTGCTGCTGCCAAAGACCCATAGCTGGCTGAGCAATAGCAGCCTGCTCAGCACAGTGCACGGAGGAGGCCCTGCCTCCAACTGGAACATGGTCCAGCAGCAGCTCTGGGCTCTGCTGCTGCCTCCACCCTCCACATCCCATTCCCCAAGCACTGTACAAGCAAAGTTTGTACATCTGTTTTCTGCTGGACTTTGGATTCAATAAATCTTATAAAATTATTTTGTTTGGTTTATTTCAGTGTGTTGACACAAGTTCTTGTCCCTTTGCAGCTAATGTTTGCACACCACTTGCCCTGGCATGGGCAGCTGTGGGAAGCTAGGGTTGCTGGCCAGGGGAGTGGGAAGAGGAATGCCACAGGGCAAAATACTGGGCAAGAACATAGAGGAGAGAAAAATGAAGTTTTCCAAAATATGAAGGAGAGAAAGCAGATAGAGATAAAATTTGGAAAGACTGTAGAGTCATCACTGGGGTCTGTCCTGAAAAGTCCCGAACTCTCCCATTAGTCACGATACAACAGACACAAACCTTATTTACAAATCTTTGGATTCTTTCTGAGGAACTTCCAGCTGCCCTTCATATACCTGAACAAACTGCACCATTCCTTACAGCTTCGGATGTCCCAGTTACCCCTGACTGCAGGGAGGTTACCTCTGAGTGTGTGGTCAGCAAGGCCCTGCCCTTTGCAGCAGCTTCTACACCCATTACATTGAGTGCTTGGGCTGAGTTGCAGCAGAACGTGTTTCTCCTTTGGAATGTTCATGGGCAGGGAATGGTGCATGTGTCAGTGATAAAGTTCATCTGTCTGCCAACATCTTTAGCCCAGCAAGTGCAGAGCAGGAAGAGTCTGACATATCTGGCTATAACTCACTGGAAAACTCTATTTTCAATGAGCACTGGGCCTTGCCTGTCAGTCCTTTGGCATGTCATCAGAGGGGATCTCAGTACAGATCCCTGTGGGTGTTGCCTTCCCAGTTCCCTTGTGCCCAGTGGCAAGTTTGACATGTTTGAACCTTGGTGCTCTGGGGGATGTCATCACTTAGCTTTCTTCTCTACCCTGTGGGAATGAAGCATGAGGCCAGAAAAGACACAGTGAAAATATTGCCTTTGGTAACTTGCATCAGGGCATGCATCCATCCTCTATATTATGCTTCACACTTTAAGGTTGAGCAGCTTATCCAGGTCCTGGTTTACCCAGGTGTGTGATGTAGCCATGATGCCAATTTTGCCAGAGCCTACCAGAATTTCTGTGCTCATTGCTGGGACTCTTGAAGCAGAGAGCTAGATCACCATGTTATTTCCATGGTGCTGAGATGTAAATGGTCATCCAGCTCAACAGAGCTACTTCCCACTTGCTGCCTTCTGAGGCAGAGTGTGATCTCAGGTACAAAAGTCAGGGTCTGACCAAAAAGTCAAGAGTAAAGCAAAGCTGATGTGGAATGGGAAAGTTGGGATTGAACAGGGACAGATGTAGGACAGTCAAGGATAGTGGTAGCACACTACATCTAACTCTGCTGCTTGCTTAAGAGTGAATGTTTATCAGTTTATCCTGTAACTGTGTCCTGAAGTAACTCAAGTCCTTTCTGCCACGTGTCTGGCATTGCATAATTCTGACCTGTTTATCAAGCAGCAGCAATGGAACTTGCTGTTCATTTTTTTCCCCTATGTGTTGGGATCAAGGTAGTCTGCCAAGAAGGTCAGCATATCAGCTTTTTCTTGTTAGCAGGCCAAACAGAACTTCAGTTTGGTGTTGAACATACAAAAATGTCCTCCCATGCCCTACTCATCGTTTTTGTTTTTCTTTCTTCCTGTTCTTTGATTGCACAATCTGAGCCATTCTGCATCTTGTTAGTAAATACATAGGTATAATTTTCTTTATATACATACTTATAGGTATATAGTGGTATATATTGGGTGTTGAAGGGTTCAGTTCAAAGGGATTGTAAATTTAACCTTTTTTGCTCAATAGCTGCCAAAGTCCTACCTGTAGCGGTTGTGATTCTGTATTTGCATGTTCAAAGTGCTGTCTTCAAAATGAGCTGTAGTGAGAACAGTTAGAGTCAGGATGTTGAGGTTCTGCTTTGACCACTGCCATGGGTGGCCAGATACTTTCCATTCTCTGCCTGTTTCCCACATTTAAAATGATTTTGTGCTTTTGAGAGGATGGGGAAGGGAAAGAAAAGAAGGAAAGAACTGTGAACTGGACCCTGCAGCCACTCTAGTCACTTGATTTCAGTCTACAGAGTATAGTCCATTAGGAGTTCATGATCTGTGTTTTATAAGAAAAAGCACATTCTCCAATTTTGTCCAGATTCCTGAAATTTTGAGAGGAATCTGCACTTGCACTTGAGAATTTTTAGATTTGGCCACAACTGCACATAGGTGCTAAGTGTCCATTGCTCTAGACATAGCTATCACCAAGAGACCAAAATGGGATATTCTTTAAACAGCCTTGTTAGGAACGAGCTGCCAGTCACAAACTGTCAGTGCATGGGTTCTCCCAGGGTTTTCCTAGGAGCAGCTGCCTGCACCTCTCTGTCCTGGGATGGACTGCAGGAGCTCCTGAGGAGTGTGAGATTGGGGGTGGTATGGCATTGAGGAGCTGTGGGAGCAAGCTGGGGCGATGTGCCCGAGCAGGGAGATAGGTGCACATGAGAATCTGTGCAAATGGAGCTTTGCAACAAGAGCAGTGGTGCATTTTGGAGTGATGACAGCAACTTCATGGAAACATCAGATCAGTGGTAAAAAGGACAATAAAAGGAAAATGCTGGGATTAACTTGTAGAGGGCTAGGGGACAGTGCAGAGAACAACTGCAGCCTGCTTCCCTTCTCCATGGGGCACCTTCATGTCCATTCTCACAAGCAACACTGTAAATCCAGAGAACATTCAGATGATGGTCAGAAAAGGAGGAAATAGCTGAATAAATTAGGAGTCATCAGCCTGGAAGAGGGATAATTATGGAGGATTTTGCAGAGGTCTGTATACTGATGTACGTTCTGGAGACACCAAGGCCATAGTTTGTAATCTTGTCCAGTGCAAGAACCGTAGGATATGTCTAGGTAGTAGGAGGAACATTTTCACTGCTTGTAGTTACACCGTCAAACTCCTTCTTGCAGGACACAGTGAATGATATGAGTGTTTAAATGTTCTTAATGCAGGATTGAACAATTTAATGGAAACAAAATTATTTTCAGGAGTACCGACTGACGAGAATCTCCATCTGGCTCAGCCTGTCTGTGCTTACAGGTGGCTGGAAAGTGGTAACACTGTTCAGTCAGGGTGTGATACGTGCACATCCTGTACTTCTGCTGTCTCACAAGAGTGTCCTTGTCCAGGCTGACCCCCTATCCCACAGGGACAGCCTTTTTAAGAGCATGTGGATATCACCTCATCTCTGCCTTCCAGGTCACAGCAGTGACTTCTGCAAGTACTTGAGTACAAGTGGCACAGAGGTTAAACTGTCCAGAGAATTTGCAGATGCAGCTGTGGGGAGGGCTTTCAGGAAGTTCCGATTCAGTCCTTATTAAAGCACTGCTGGATTTTGTAGAGGAAGAAGCTGTTGAGTAACTGGAGGCTCAAAGGTTGTTGTGAGAGTCACAGAGGAGGTTGTAATATGCTGGACCCATTCCTGGGTGGCAATAGCAAATTGTTAATGGTGCAGGAAAAGCCCAAGTTCTCAGAAAGTGTTTTGAGAAAAGTTGGAGTCTGTGTTTTCAAAATACATGTGATGAGTTACTCCCCTCTCTGGTGGTAATCCAGGATAATGCCAAATGCTTTCAATAGGGATACACTATTTAAGTCAACAGGCCTGGATAACTTTGACCTAGAAGTACTAGAAATGCTGATTGTTGTTTTTAATTTAGATTATTAGGAAATTTCAGAAGATTGACTGAAGCTGGCCAGTGCTGGAATGACCCATATGCCACCGTCCTCATGTTTGTTTTGGGCAGAATTTTAGAAATAGGGATCTGGTTTTTATTAATAAATAACTTAAGGTTAGGCATATAATTAATGCCACTCAGCTTATGTTTACAAGGAGTACAGTAAGTTCACTCAAACAACTCTGGCTTGTTTTTTTTAAGATGACCATGGTGATCTGATAAGGCTGACAGTCTAGATTTAAAGCCCCTAGTGTGCTGCCAGCTCCGGGTTCAGCACTACACAACATTTGAGTTGAGAAAGTAAACTCTGCATATCATTAGCAAAGTGCTGGGTGAGCGAATTTCATTATGGTCATCATGGTTAAGTTTGTGGTTTTCTGGGGAGAGTAAGATTCAAAACAGGCTTTTTCCAGGCATTGTTGCAATATGGACCACATTTGTCATTGTCTTCAAGGCCTTTATTCAGTCACTTCTCGCTGGAGTTCACCACCACTGTTGGTGCTACAGCAAGAAATGACACTGTGAAGCTCAAGTCATAAAGGACCAAGAGGAGGGTTTTTTCAGTAGAATCAGCTGTGATCTGTAGGTAATGAAATCTTTATTTTTTTCCACTGCAGAACCAGTAGTGTCTGCACTGGCACAAGCATTTAGTGAGCTCATCCTCACAGTTGGACACACTTGTATTTCTTACAGGAGCCTTACCCAGTTCATGATGTGTCAGTGCTTCACTGTTTAGATGTAACTGATGACAAGTTCTTGGTAGGTGTTTTGTAATGCCAGGAATGTTTTGTATGATGACCTAGAAGTTTGGATTTGGATTGTGTTAAGAATAGGTCAGGAGATAAATTGATTTAAGTTACCATCTGAAATATAACTTACCAACAGCTTCATTGAAGCAGTTCTGAATTGATACTCATGTAACAGGTCTGGTTTTGGGGAGTCTAAAATAATAGATCGGTGATGGCAACAGAGAAATAAAAGGGATAGTGGAAAGAAGCCACAGTTTTAAAAATTAGAGAATACTTCAGTGATATTTTACTGTATGGAGTCTTAGCAGTGGAAGTTTGACAACAGACTCTTGAGCCCCTATCGCTTCCTCCTTTGTTTTGGCAAGTTGATTTGGCATCGTTCTTGTGCTTGCTGAGGGTGCTGCCTCTGCTGTTGTCCCTGTCTTTCATGAAGATTTGAAACAGGACTGGTGCTACTGTCAACAGCTTGTTTGGAACTGATCTGAGGGAAGACGGAGCTGACTCTTGGGACATCTCAGTCTGTTCCTGTTGAATATGCGAGACTAAATAGAGGAAATTACTCACCATTTCTAGGTTAGAATTTGCTGGGAGTCCTTCATACCTTTCACTCCTAAACTTTGCTCTGAGGTCCAAAATCTTGGACTGTGGCATGTTTCAGTCTTGCTTTGTTCCCTGACTTTCCCACTGTCATTCATTTGGTGTGGTACAATTAACAGAGCCTTAGACATGCACTGGCTGTTTTGTGCTTTTCTGAGAAACCCTGGGCACGTGGGTGCTGATGCCTCAGTGTTGTAGCACTATTTTACAAAATGAAATTTCTAGTGCCCTCATGTTGTTGTTGGTTTTGGAGGAAAATCCTGGCTCACAGAAGTGCTCTGGCCCTCCTTCGCAGAGCTCTGCTCTGTAGTTCTCGGTGTGTTCAGTCTTTTTGTGCCTCATTGCAGGATGTGCACTTCCTGCACAGTCTTGGTGTTTCTTACAAAGTCCCTTTGCCAGAGCCATCACTACTCACTTAATAGAATCTGCACTACCCTTGGGTGTGTAAGGTCAGTAGATGGCCAGAGCGCCTTCTTTTGCTTCCCTAAGGATCCAGCCATGTCCATCTAAAACACAGGGGTCTGTTTTTAATGTTGTATCATTTTTTGGTAGGAGTCTGTCTCTCTGTGAGATGTGGCTTTGATTGTGTAATTCAGAGGAGCAGTCCAAATGAAATTACTGGCATATACAGAAAAGTGGGCAGGGTAGAATCCCTGAGCCCAGCTGTTACCCTTAGCACAATGTTACTGGCAGAAGAAATAAAAGATATTAATATTTGAAATGACCACTTTGCATTGAACTCCCCTTTGACATTGGAAAGTTGTGTTTTGAGCTGTCTGCAGAACAGGAAATAATTGTATCCTAAGGCAAACAGAAATCTTTATCAACTGTTAGAAGGGAAATAATAGATTTGAGGATGCAAAAATTACCCCTCTTCATTTGGTATACCTGTGACAGTGCTTACAGACGAAGCTGCAGCTGTCTGAGAATTTTTTTGTTAAGTGCTTTTGCAGGAAGATTTTGGTTTTGGGAAACACAAATGTTTTACAAAAGTCATTCGTTTCACCTCAGGCAGGATAAAGAGAAACTGATTGAAATGCAAATGATGTGTTCTGATTAAAGACCATTAATTTCTTTTCATTTACCAGTATGTAAAAATTAATATTGGGATGAATCAGGAGTAGGAATCAAATTCTAAAACTCCCACAGAAAATGGTGTCCTGAGAGTTGCAGTCATTCCATGTGGTTCTGCTGAACTGGCTTCACTGCTGTCCTGTTCTCTTCCCTTGTGTTTTTCAGGATGGGATAAACATTCTTATGGGTACCATGGTGACGATGGGCACTCCTTCTGTTCCTCGGGGACAGGGCAGCCCTACGGCCCCACATTCACCACTGGAGATGTGATTGGCTGCTGTGTCAACCTTATCAACAACACCTGTTTCTACACAAAAAATGGCCACAGTTTAGGTAAGTGAAGGAAGGTGTTCTCAGGAGAGGCATGGATGCTCCAGCCCTGCTTTCACTGCACTTTAATACTTTGCTTGTACTCTTTAATACTCTTGTCCCACACCTGTGAGTAAGGTTTAAATGGCAGAGGAAAAGAGCATTCAGCAACTGTGAGCAGTTGTAAATTGGCTCCAAGACAGAAATACTTCCAGCAGGTAAAATGGTTCCCATGCTGCTCAGTTTGTTTAGATGAGTTAGAATTTTCATCCACAGCTTCTACTGCTTTCCTTTGCTACTGCACAGTAGGTGGGAGGTTGGATAAGATGTCAAATGGCTGGACAATAGGGAAAAAAAGAAAAGAAAAGAGAAGAGAGGAAGAAAGAAAGAAATTTAATTAGTGTGTTGTTCAACTACCTACAAAGCCATAATACTGGTGTCTTCATTTTTGAAGGGACTTGTCCATCGGAAAGCCTCAACATGTTGGTCTGATCATTCCCAAAGCCAGACATTAATTCAGTACAGGAGGTCTTACTTAAGCACTGAGCTATAATTTAGTTCATTCCACACTTGTTTCAGTAACTGTCTTAAAGTTAAGGACTTAAAAATTTTGCCCAAATTAATATCTCAGATGTTTTCCAGGCATCTGTCTGGAAATCTGTCATATCTTATTTATCTAAAATTGTGGCCATTTTCCTCTAAAATACCTTTTCCTTGGGTGACATATTCTCCACCCCAGAGAAGTTCTTTTGTTTTTTTTTTTCCTTCACATAAGATGTGCAGTAAGTTTTTATAAGTTCATCTCACTTTTTATGCTGGGATTAATTTGATTTGGAAGGGAGGGATGAACACTCCTTTCCTTTGCTTCTCCTTGCTGTGTCAATTTGTTGAATTCAAGATTAAATTGGTAGAAGAACACCAAAAATACCCTGCTCAAAACACTTAACCAGAGCAGAGATGTTTTGAGTTACTGGCTGGGCTGAAGGAAGGAGTGGGATTGGGGTGCAGAGTGTGCCTGGAGAGTGCAAAATTTCTCGTGAGCTCTTGAGAGAAATACTGGGCTCCCCAATATTAGAGAGAGATGGACTTAGTGGAGAGAGTCCAGCAAAGGGCTGCCAAGGTGATGAAGGGTTTGGAGCATCTATACTAGGAGGAAAGGCTGGGAGAGCTGGGGTTATTCAGGCTGCCCATGTCAGTCCAGTACTGGTAAGACAAGTAGAGGCTCGAAAGCAATAGCTGGTGGTGTAGAGCAGGAGCTTTTGCTTAGAATGAGACAAGATAAAACAACAGCAACTGAGGTAATGAAGTAGTTAAAAAGATTTCACAAAATCCTTTTAGTTTGCTGTCCTTGATTTTTAGCATGTATTTACACAGAAGCCCTGTAGTGGTTTGTGCTGTGCTCTTCTGGATGTTTTCTGTTGTTGAAGTGCGTGATTTTCCAGCTTCACTGTTTTTCACCCTGACAACGCTATTACTTTTCATCTTAACAAAAGTGTCAGAGTCAGGAGGAGGCCTTCTATTTAATGAATGCAAGTTTGTTCATTTGAAATTTAATTTCTTTTTAATGACCAGTGTCTCCATAGTATAAGCTGTAACAGTTGAAAAGTTGCTGCTTTCCCCTTCTCTGTTTTGTGCCCAAGGCTGTGTTGTGCCTGGATGTCTGGGCAGATGAAGCCAAATAATGAGCCTGGTTCAGTAACTTCTGTGTTACCTTTTGTCATTACCACCCTCTGATTCTTTGCCTCATATCCTTGCTCAGAGATTTGGTTTTTTTTGGTACATTCAGAGTTCTTTACAGCAGTGAAGTTACGTAGTCTTCCTTTCTTAAATTTAAGTGCTCCTTTTCCTTAAAAGACTGGGCTTTTTTGGATAGAAAGCTCAAGTTTTTGAAATCTGACATTGAATGACCCCTTGAGGAACAACCTGCCCCAGTGCTGGTTAGTGCCCGTGGGAAGAAACAGGAAAGGTGACGAGAAAGTTACCATGCTTAGAGAATAACATAAGTTATAAGCATTGCTGTTCCCTGGGTGTCCTCTTGAGCTCTTCAGATGACAGTACAAGACATGAGCTGTCTGAGAACAGGACAGGTAGAAGCCTCTCCTTGACATTCACAGCTAGCTCCTGTGTGTAGCAGCTTTTCTTTGTGCTGTAGTGGCATAATGGTTGTACAGAGAGAGGAGAGATGATGTGGTTAGAGACATGGGTGGAAGGGAAGAAGGGAGCAGCAGACCTCAGGCCTTGTTGGGTGACCCCACAAAAGTTGCAGGAATGTTTTACTGCCTTTTTACAAAAGCAGAATGAAAACCTCATCTGAGGAGGCTGTTGGTAAGGGCCAGCAGTGTCTGTTCGTGTCACTGATGAAGAAACACAGCATCCAGGAGAAGTGCTTCCTGTGGAGTGCTGGGGAGAGGAGCCCCTTGAGCAGGGGTTACACAGCTTCTCATGGGCACAGAGCAGAGAGATGTGAGGAGGGGGTGACACAGGTATCAGCAGAGGAACCAAGGCCAAATGGAGGAAGGAGCAATGGTTTATTTAGAAGTCAGAATGCTTTCTTCCCTATAGGAAGCAACTCCTTGAATGCCTTGAACTTCCATGATACTTAGTGCTAATTAGAGAATCTCATTTCTCATTTCTGTTGTGTAAACCCAGGGTTTACCAGGAAGGGGATGAATGTGTTTTTTCTAGGTGTTCCCTGACATGAAGCTGTGTAAGCCATGTATGTCTCCTCCTAGGAGATAAGGTAATTGTGTAATCCTGCTGCAGATGCCAGGAATATTCATGAGACTAATCAGTGTCTTTGTGAGGCCAGATAGTTTGGGAGCAGGGTTTCAGTGTTTGAATTTGTCTTTTAATTGAATTACTGTAGCTTTGTCTTTCCAATTCACTCTTCACCATTTAAGTCCTCTCCTTTTCATCTATTAATTAGACGCCACCCTTTTGTTTTCCTTGCAATTTCTTCTGTTGCTTAACTATTATCTTCCATTGTCTCCATACTTTTTCATTTAATCAGATCCATCAGGAGCACTGTATAAGAACTGTTTTCTTGGCCATCACAAATTCTGGATGTTCTGGTTGGAGCTAAGTCTTGAACTTTGTTTGGAGACGTCACATGAAAACTGTTTGACATCGTATGTAGTCTTAATTCTCTGTTCTGGAAAATGTCTTGAATGTCTTCTGGCTGCTGATGAAACACTTTTGACAAATTCTGAGCAGAGTCCTGGCAGCAAAAAACATAATGAGATGTGGCTAGAAGTGTGATGAGAGTGAATTTGGAGAGAAGGAGGGAGAAATGTTGGGGTGCCAGCCATTAAGCAGAAAGTCTTGGAACAGGACATGAGGAGGAAATGTGACTGCTGCAGGTCTCTGGGTTTAAGTGGATGAGTTTGCTCAGGGACTAATGTAGGAGTGTCTCAGATCTCAGACTTTGACAGCAGACCAAGGTAAATGGAGCAGCAGGGCTATAAAAAGAGCATGCAACCCTCTGAAGTCTTGGCATAGAAAACTTCCTGTAGTTTGAGTTCTAGTGCAGGCTCTTGGAAAGGCTAAGTTAACCTAAAAAGTAGAATATCCATTCTGAAGCCAGTTTAGGAGGAACATGAGGGATAATGCAGAAATCTGTTGTCACAGAGAGATGCAAGTGTCCGTCCCAGGTTTAATGGGTTTGACCCCAAAGCTTCAAATGAGGTTTGCAGAGAGCAAGAGCATTGGGATGTTCAAAACAAGACTTCAGATTAATCAAATTTAAAATCATACAGTCCTGGAATGGTTTGGGTTGTAAGGGACCTTGAAGATCACGTAGTTCCAGCCCCTCTGCTGTGAGCAGGGACACCTTCCACTGGACCAGGTTGCACAGGGCTCCATCCACCTTGGCCTTGAATGCTTCCAGGGATAGGGCTGCCACAGCTTCTCTGGACAGCCTGTGCCAGGGCCTTACCACCCTCATTCTCTACCAAAATGAGCAGAAAATACCAGACTTGGCTGCAGCCTTGTTCTCCATATAAGCAGTTTTACCCAGGTGTCCTGACTGGAGGATACCTGTTTCTTCCAAGGGCATGTAGAGCTGTGTGGGTTTGACAGTGCTTCTCCTCAGCAGCATGTTGGAGAACTATTCAAGTATTTTCCTGGGCTGACATGTCCTAGGCTGCTCTTTAGGATGCCCACACTGCTGAACTTGTTGTGTTTATTACAATCCACCTGCACTGCTTAAGGATTCTCTGGATCATAGTTACCTAAAGAGCTGCTGGAGGAGTACCCTGCTGTGCAGGCAGTGGAGTGCTGTGGCTGATTACCCAAATGTGTGATGTCTTGTGCAAATTGAATTCTGTAAGTAGCCTGTTGTGAGGCAGACAGGATGATTGTTGCTGGGTGGAGAGCAGAGATGGGCTGGAAGGTCCACAAACACATTCTGTGCATGGGCTCATGTGTAAGTGCACTTCAGTCATGGAAAGTGGGAGTCCTTTGTTTGTTTGGCAGGTGAAGATGTCAATCACACTGTGCCTTAGCACTGAACTTTCATTTAATGTCTTTATAGCACTGCCTTGATGATCACATTAACTTTGTAGACTTAGAGGGGAGGCCCTTCAAACACCAGCTCTTGCTTCCTGACCTCTTGATTTGTCCAGTCCCTTAAGAAGGGTGTGGTTTTAAACTGGATGCAGGCTTTGGAGGGGCTGCAGAGAAAGCAAACAGTTTCATATTCAAGCTGTGATTTTTCACTTTCTGCTGTTGGCTTTCCTGAATGCAGGTGTGTAGCAGTTCAGATGCAGAAACTAAGATGACATGTCTGTCCAACAGAATGCTGTGTGCATAAAGCATTTTATTAGTGTGATTTACGTAACAATGTGGAAAACATACATCTGTCTCATTGTAAAGGCAATGCAATAAGTTTATTTATAGAGTCATAGAATTATTTTCTCTGGGAAGGATCTTTGGAGGTCAAGCATCCAACACCCTGCTGAAAGCAGGCCCAAACTAGATCATGTTACTCAGAAACTCATCAAGTTTTTGCTGTCTCCAAAATGGAGATCACCTGGAGACTTCTCTGGTCCTGATTCAGTGTTTGACCAAAATTCATACTGAATTTTTCTAATGTGAATTTCCCATGTTGCAGCTTGTCTCTATTGCCTCCTGTCTCCTGCCACCATGCATCTCTGAGAAAAGCCTTTTTTATACCTTCCTATATGACTGTAGGCAGCAGTAAGTGTCTGCACTAATGTTTTTAAGACTGAACAGAGACTTTATCCTTAGCCTGTCTTTGTCTTGCTGACCTCTGCTGGACTCACTCCAGTCCCACTGTGTCCTCTATTGGGGAGCCCTAAAGTGAACATCATAACCAAAGTGTTGACTAACAGGTGTTGGAAAAGAGGGGAGAAATCCCATCCTTTAACCAACACTCTCACTAACACAGCTCAGGATGTGGTTGATCTCCTTTGTTCCAAGGACCCACTGCTGGCTCCTGCTCTACTTGTTGCCCAGCAGGACCCTGAATCTTTTCTGCAGATCTGCTTTCTCTCCATTCAGCCTCATCCTGTCCCGTTTTCTGGGAGTATCCCAACCTGGTGGCAGGGCTCTTAGATTGCTTTTGTTGAGCTTTGGGAGCCTTGTGCTGGATCATTTCTCCAGCTGTGCCCTCAGCCTGTTGTCCACTCTCCTGTTTGGTGACACCTGTGAACCTGCTGGGAGCACACTTCGTTCCATTGTCCAGGTCATTAGTGAAGACATGAAACTGTATTGGCTTTGCCATTGATCCCTGAGGGACAACTCCTGGACTTTGAGCTGCTGATCACAACTCTTGCATCCTGACAGTTCAGCCAGTTTTCCACCCACTTTGTAGTCCATTCAAAAACCATGTGCTTGTCCAGGTGCTGGAAGCAGCTTCCAGCCCCACAGCTACACAAGCCTGGCCAGTTTTGGCTCTGAGAGATGCTGGGGACAGAGGAAGACTCCAGTGGACAGCAGGCTCAAGGAGATTGGCCTCATTCTGGCATAAGGGTAGGAACAAGCTTTCGTCCACCTTTTCATCCAGCTGAGCAAAATCATTGTAAAGTGAAAAAAAGGTTTGAGTGAGGAACAATATCTGGACAAAGTGACAACGTGAGAGAAATGCTTACTAAATGTTTTGGTCAGCCATGTGTTCAGCATCATCTGTGTGTACAATTTTTGGTTGGGTTGTAGAGAGGGTGCTCAATGAACAAGGTCCAAACTGCCAGGATGTTCATTAAACCATATTGACTATCTGCCATGATATTAATTGAACTTTATTGGGCTGTTTATTTAGTAAAATATTTGGGATCTCTTTCTGAGCATTTGATTTGGATCTGTGCTGTTTTGAACAGAAATTTGTTTCCTATCTTGACTCCTAAAACTGGTTTAAATTACCATTTCAGACTGATCTGGTAATGTTACATTGCAGCTCTGGGTTAAAATAGTCCTAAAATTAAAAACAGAAGGTGGTGTTCTCCTGCTTCTACAGTGCCTTCCAGTGCCAGGCAGAAGGGAAGGAGGAGAGGTGGGACGTGTGTGAGAACTGGGTGTACTGGTGCAGCTACCAGCCTTCCTCTGGCTGGGGACAAGAAAGCATTCTTGGGAGCACACATGGGGAAAGACTGCAGCTTCCAGACTGACTTCTGGAATGTTAGCTAGAAGTCTGGATTTAGCCCAGCCTGATGGCAGCAGTGTCCCCTGCGCTGTTGGTGAGGGTGACCCAAAGCCCGTGGGGTAGAGCTGCTGTCTCTGGCTGATCCATCTCCCTGTGCTGCTGGATCCCACCCGTGGGGAGAGGGAGGAGGGGCACCATCCTTTGGAGCAGTAACTGGCATCTAAATCAGATGCAGAGATGTGTCTGGGGTAGCCTGGCTGTGGTGAGTGTTGTCTCTAGACAAAATTCTGTTATCCATCCCAGGCAATGGCTGCCTCGGCTGAAATACCTCCTTTCTGATGTGCCAGATGTAAATAAAAAGAGAAACCATATACTTTTTTTCTGTCTTTTCTATTTGGAACTGTATCAGCTGAGTTGAGGATGAGGCTGTTCTTTGCACAGTGTTTTCTCAGGTGCTCCTGGCTGCAGTTTGGTCCTGTTGCAGGGCTGTTCCCCAGCTGTAATGCCAAGTGCTGAATGTTCATTCCTGTTTCTCTGGCTGATGAGAAGAACCAGTTACAGCCTAAACCAAAGCAATATTATACTAAAACTCTGTTTCTGACACCAAAGTGAGTCTTGAAAACTAACTCCTTCCTAGTAACAGAGGGAGAAGCAATGGAAAGAGGAGCTGATTTTAGAAAATCAAATTTTTGGGAGAGATGATGAAAACATTTAGGCTTTTTCCTGAACCTTTCTCCAGATGCAAAACCTTGCAGAGGAGGGGATTGGGATTGGGAAGGGAAATTACTTCTAAATACATGAGATAGTGAAGTGCAGGGTCAGAGCTGGGATTTATTGGAATGCAGTAATGTTTTGTAGCATGTTAAGGATGTAGGCAAGCAGGGAAAAAATCCTTTGTCTTTTTAATTCTAATATTTTTCCCCCCACAGGTATAGCCTTTACAGACCTCCCTGTAAGTACACCTATTTTCAGTATTTTAACTAAGGATGCAAACAGAAGGGAGGGGGAAGAGTGTGGGGGTGTGATATTTTTTCTGTTTGATGCCCTGTTGAAAAAAAAACCAACATGATAACACACATTACTGAATGATGTGGATGCTCCTTTTTCTGAAAATTTGTAATCCTGTGACTGGGTTTGTGGGCTACTCACATGCTTCCTCTCATCCCTCACCACCTCTAAGAATATATTGCTCCTTCTCCTGGAATTAAAGCAAGGATGCAAACTTCATTACAGGTGATTGTCTTCCAAATGCAGCTTCGACTCTGAGGAGGAGTGCATGTGCATAGTTACCCTGATGTCTAGTCAGGTCCCACAAAAGCACGGGGGGTCACGCACAAGAAAATGTTCCCTCTTTTCTAGACCCAAGTGTTCCTGGACAAGGAGGATGTGTTCAGTGAAAAAAGGTAAAACCAGGGCAGGCATACACCAACACATCCATTGCATACATCTCTCACACACAGAACTTCTTGTCCCTGAGGTTTCGCACCTGTCTTTGTACTTAATAACCCCAAATTAATTTTCTTTGACAAATTTCTTAGTTTCAATAAGTTTTTTAGGCCTCCAGAGTGGTCCAGTTTCTTGGCTGACTTCCCTGTTGTGTGGAGGAAAGGTTGCTTTGCTTTGTTCTGTACTTCCTGTCAAAAAATGTATCTTGTTCCTCTAATTTTTGTATTGTGGGAAATAATGGCTAGGACTCCCTGTTCACCTTCCCAGTGGGATTTAGGGCTTTACAGATTTCTCCCATATCCCAACTACAGCCTGCACTTAAATTGCAGTTATTTGACTGGCCTTTTCACATCATCTGTCAATACAGGGTGTTTTTGGTTTTTTCTTGTCCTAGGGTCTTTAAGGTAACATTGCAGTGTGTTCTAAACCAGAAGCTTTTTATGTGGATTGTTTCACAGCAGTTTATTCACTTGGTCCAAGTACAATGTATTAAAGTAGAAGAGTAGTTTGCCTTTCCATGGAGATTAACCTTTTGGAGTGAGGTGTTGTGATGATCTTGCATCCACAGCAAGAAGATGTTTCTCTGATGTGCCCCTTAGTTTTTGGGCTGTTTGTTTTCCCTTTAGATATAGATTGCATTAGTAGTCACAGATTTACCTTATTCCTTCTAATTTTTTTCACCACCGTGTCTTCTCATTTGGCTAGACTGCTTCTCCTTCTGCAACAGGAGCAGTCTCCATGTTGAGGTAGACAGTGGGTATTTAGGCTCCAGTCAGTAATAAATAGCAACAAATACCTGTACCACTGCTTTGTCATTTATAGCTCAAGTGTTGCCGTGGAGCTTCACAGCACAGATTTGGCAGGTTGAAATTCCCTGTCCTGCTTAGCTTAACTTGCATCCTGTTGATCCTGGAGTGCACAGTGAGCTGACACAGACATTTAATGTTCATGTGTAAGCTGTTCACCTCTGTGCTGAGTCTCTGCTAGGTGTAGGGGATGAGCAGCTGAGGAAGCAGAGCAGCAGAAGGGTGTTTGTTGCAGTGAGGTCTCACAGTGCCAGTGAGATTGAACTCAAAACTCTCCTGAGCCCCTGGCACCTCCTGTCCTGCTGTTTCTTGATCTGATCAGATCATCCTCACAGGATCTCAGGCTTGTTTGTCTGCGTGTCTTGTGCAGAGGAGATGTTTTAGTGTGAAACTGGGAGAAGATCTGGCCAGGGCAGGTTTTGGCAGAAGACTCATGATGGAATCTCCAGTGGTTAAATGGTGTGTAAATGGTCTCTGTGCCTTTACCAGCCAGTTGCTGAGCTGTTTTCTGGGGAAATCCCCATCTGGCTTTTATTAGCATCACCTAATCCATAACACTTTTTCTGGGCCAGGAAGGAGAACACCTGGTGCTCTGTAGGCCTCCTACTATTGAGAATTTATCCTTCACGAGATAATTCCTCTTTAAAAAGAGGAGGAAAGAAGGTTTACAGGGTCTTCTCACCCCTTAACTGTGGATATGAGCAAGGATGGGAGACTTCTGCCTCCATGTGGATCTAGGACATCCCTCTGCACATGCTAAATTGCTCTGTTGCACTGCTGACAGCTTCATCCTAAGGATACCTGCACCTGACTTTAGCATTCTCTTTTCCAATAATCTTCCCTTGGATTTCTGCCTTCTTCCTTCGCCCTTGCAGGTGCCAGTGTATTCCATATGCTCTTTTTTATCCCATGGATCCCATGGATTATTGGTTGTCCCAAACAGTTCAGATTACCACCTTTCCTAGAGAAGGTGATGCAAAACCCAAGATAGACTTGTTTAAATATAATCAATATTGTCAGAGATTGTAGAATTCTTGAGGCAGTAGAGAATATGAAGTTGATCACTTTCAGGTGATGTTTTTAATTTTTTACAGTTCTGTTACCCAGGCTCAAACACTATATCCAGTGATTATAAGGTAAAGAAGAGAAAGTATCCATTATAGGAAAGAGATGGAATGCAGTCTGTGTTCTTCGCGTGCTAAAGCTGCAGTTCTGAAAATTTAACTGCAAGCAGGAGTGGGAACAAGCAAATTTACCTGAGTGACCCTTGAAGTGCTCTGGCTTGAGCAGCTCCACATGGATTTTTTTGGCTCTGATCCATTCATCATTACTCACCCCTCCAGGAGAACATTAAGGGAGAGCTTTTCTTTGCATTACAGCCTAAGGAGTGTTGAAGCTGACTGGTAACACACATCAATCAGGAGCTTGGCCAGTAAAGCTCCATTACTTCTACAATTTTTAAGCTTACATTTTAGGCTTGGCATATCAGTAAGATTACACAAGGAATTAAACTGACCCTTCAAAACATTGCCAGATCAGAAATAATTTTCTTGAAGTGCTTGTTCCAAAATTCCCCTTTCAGAAGCAAATGATGAATGCAATATTTTGCAAAAGTCACAATATTAGGAAGTTGAAATGGATACTTTAATTTGAAAACCAGAAACACACATGTTGAAACATACTTGCTTTGGCTTGTTTCAGTTTCCTCTAAAGGGTGTTTTCATTTGTACAAAAATACAGTGATAGGAAAAACCACATTTTGTTTTAGTACAGGCTGAAGTTAAAACCAAAATAACTGCTTGAAATAGGAGTGAATTCCCACAGAGGGAAAGAGGAAGTTTCCTCTTTTTTTTTTTTTTTTTTTTGTTTTTTTTTGCTAATTTAAGTCAGTGCTCAGGCTCAGCTTTTATTTACACAAGCCTGGATCAGGTCTATCCTGCCTGGAGGTTTGAAGGAATAATAGGAGATGAAAAAAACCAGAAAAGCCCAGGGTGGGATTATGGGAGTACAAAGAGACAAGGGGGTTAAAAACCAGGTCAGCATTAACAAGGGGGTTGTGAGCAATTGGCAACCAGCATTAGGGCAAGGGGTGGGCCAAATGTCACAGGGAAGGTGTTCCTGAAGAACTTGGCAGGAAAAGCATCTCCTGGGTCAGCGGGCTCTGGGATCCTGTCTGCCTGCATCTGGCAGGCTGCTGGAGATACGTGTAGTTCCCAACAGCTGCTAAACAGAGAGGACACATCCCACATGGGAAGAATGGAATTTTGCCTCAGAGATTATTTGAGATATGTAGAGGATAGGCAGCTTCTGCTCAAAGATGATCATAGCCAAAAGGGAAAAATACAAGACATCTTGTAAACTGAGGGAGCTTTGCTTCCAGCTTCCAATTATTTGGGGTGTCTGATTCCTGGCTTTGGAAGATCTTGGGTTTAAGATACTGAGAAGATAACAAAAAGTGTGTAGTATAGACTGTGGAAAATATCTTACCCCTCATTAGAGATATTTCCATGTCAGCCAGTTTTGAAAGAGTGGAGGGACTAAATGTAATTACAGCATTTTCCTCTGGTAGCTCTTCCTTTATCATGCTGCATTTACTTTGCACATCTCTGACCTAGAGACTTCCTTGCTGTGGGAACAGGAAAGGAGGAGGTGTGGTGAATCATCAGTAATGCAGTCATCCTGATCTCTTCTTTCAATTTCCAGCCTGTATTTATAGATTCATTTCTTTCCTTTGTTTTTTGAGGTTTGGTCATTTCAAAGGCAGAGGAGGTTGGTCAGGTTCTTGCCCAGTTCAGTTTTGAAAATGAGAACAGAGATGCTGCAGTCCCTCTTGGAGCCAGTTCCAGGCCTAAATCATCATCTTTGCAACAGTGAAGAATAAGTTGAAGAAATTTTCTAGATAATTGTAGGAAAGCCCATGTCTCTTGCTGTAGAGGAAGAGAGGGTCATGCTAAGTTTCTGACTGGACTTAAGGAGAGAGTCTGGCCCTTTACTTTTCTAGGATCTGATATGGGTTCAGCCCTGTGCAAGGCACCACAGCCAGGCACCTTCCAGACTTCAGTTCCATACATGTGTCCCTGTGCCTTGCCCCATCTCCAGCTTCTGGCTCCACTGTTTTAGAGCAAAGTGGGAAAAAGCCAACACCAAACAGTTCTTGAGTGGCATGGGAGAGGTTTCTTCCCCTACCCTGCAAACTCTCAGCACATGCTGTGAAGCACAGAATTAGTGAAATTTCTGTCTGTTTTTGAAACAGAGAAGTAATTTGTGCTGCACAGAAGTAACTTGACAGTGAATGGAACCTGCTCTTGGAAAATGGGATCAGTGATGAGAACCAGGCATCCCTGTACCTTTTCTGATGCTGCTTCTCTTCCAGCATTTAAGTGGGCTCAGGGCTTCAGTTTGTATCCATAAGCTTAGTCTTAAAATAGCATGAATTCAGAGAACTTCTGATAGACTTTGAACACCTATTTTCAGTTAGATCATCCATAGAAGCTGAATTATTGGCTGAATTTTAGAGGCACTTTCATAGTGGTAACCTTTTTATTTTCCCCATTATGTGGTGAGGGGTAAAAGCTTCCATTTGGATCCACAGACTTATTCTTAAAATGAAATTCATCTATTAGTAGTGTGATTTCTTGGGATCTTGGGATCATCAAAGACCTAGCCTCAGACCACCATCCGGTTCATCAGAGATGTACAATATTGAGACAAAAATTTCCATGGAATAAAAGAGTTGGGTTGAAACAGGAGGGAATACATAAGATCCATTGAGATTATGCACCTCTCATTTATTATTATTATTAATTATTGTTATTGTTATATATTTTATTACTATTATTGTTATATATTGCCATTGTTATTGCTGTTGCTGTTGATATATTATCCGCTGGCTCTTGAAGCTTGGTAGAAATTGAAGAAAACTAAGCCAGAAGTGCCCATCCACAAACAGCAGTCATGGCCTTGATCACTGGCTGCTGGGGGAGTGAACCCTTTGGTCTGGTTTGATGCAATAACTTTTCATAAATGCACAATAAGTCATAGGATTCCTTGAGAAATACCCAAAGGGCTGTTACCTCTTCCAATTCCATTATGTTTATTTCAATGTAAAGAGTAGCTCTTCGGTTTTACCAAGCCACATAACTGGAACCAGAAGGAGAAAGCTGTGTTTAATACAGGTTTGCTTTTCTTCCTTCCCAGTCAAACCTCTACCCTACAGTGGGTCTCCAGACTCCAGGAGAGATCGTGGATGCCAACTTTGGGCAGCAGCCCTTTGTGTTTGACATCGAGGACTACATGAGGGAGTGGAGGGCGAAGATCCAGAGCACCATTAAGCGGTTTCCCATAGGAGACAGGCTGGGAGAGTGGCAAGCCATGCTGCAGAAGTAAGTCACTGCCTTGGTGTTCAGCTTCTTTCCTTTTGTTAGGCTTTAAATACTTCTTAAGTGCTAATTTGTGCTCTTTTATGGCAAAAATTGCCACTCTGTGCGCTTTGCTCAAACTGTTCTGTTGTTTAAGAACTTTCCTGTGTAGATTGCTGCTGTTTCAAATGTAAAAGATCTGGGAGAAGTTTTCAGCCAAAGATTGTGTGAAAGCTTGTAGGAATGGAAGAACATACATTTTGGGGTGATGCACTGCAGGAGGGGAGAAGACACCATAAAAACTCTTAATATAGGAGAAATGCCAGTATGTAAGTCAGCGGAATTCAGAAATGAAAGAGCAAGAAACAGCCTAAACCAAAGGCTTCCAAACCTAACTGAAAGCACAGTTATGACATTTTATAGATTTATGAATATTGAAAGCACTGCTCATTGCCAAAAGGATTGAGTGGAACTTGATGAGAACAGTTGGCAGGAGTTGTCAGAGGTCAGGAGTGTTATTGATGCTGTTATTTGCCTTCCAAAATGGGACCAAATTAGAGAGCCAGGACCTCTCTTAAAAAGAGCTGTTGATTCTGCTGCAGTGGGACAAATTTATCCCTTTATTTGTTCCTTGTGTTCTCCAGATTTTTTTCTTCTGATGTGCATGGTGGAGTTGTCAGGGTCACTACTCTGGAGTTCCTCCTGTAGAGCTCTTGGGCAGAAGCACTTGTATTCAAAACGCTTCTAAAAAACCTGCATACAATGTTATGCCGAAAAATGATTGCTGCCTCATAAAATACTTTTTTCTTATACTGAAAGTATCCAAGTTGAGTGTGTGCTTTGAGCTATGACTTTGTCAGATCAATGCCAGCTTCATCATGAGAGAAGCCTGTTTTGAGATTCATCGTGAGAAGCTTTGAAATCCTGTTGCTGGCTTTTTAGATTTTGTTAAAATCCAGTGAGTATTAACATTGAGTCACTGTGTCCTGGGAAGGCACAAGTACATAAGAAATGGTCTGTTCAGGAGAGTGATTTTGTTGTGTTTTTTGTCTGACAATGATACTCCTCCCTCCCCCAAGATTTTTTGAAAATACAACTTCGAAGTGTGTTAATGTTTTTAAAATCAGTCCTGACAGTCAGCAGATTAAAGTGTCTGTGAATGTGCAGAATTCATAAGGAAGTTGAACTACTAAAGATATAATTGCTGGCAAATAAGCAATGGAAGAAATTCTGAAGCAGAATCTTTTCTTCTTTTTTGGATCCACTTGAAAGCCATCAGTCTCTCTGAGGTTCAGATTTATGTCTGTATAGGATGTCGCTGGTAGTAATACAAGACAGTATTGAGCCCTTAAAAGTGGACCTTGGACAGCAGTCATAAATAAATAGTGTATATGCATTGAGATTCTTAATATTTTAATTTTTTTTCCACTCTGTAAAGTGAATTTAGAGCCTCCCTCCTGTTTGCAGAGGACCAGGTGCCTGTCTTGTAAATACACAGTTTAGACTCAGAAGTAGAACCTCAGTTATGTCCCAAGCAAGCTGAGTTTCTCAGTGAAATTTTAACTTCAGTTGTGTTGATTTCTTTTTTCTCCCGTGTGATCACTCTATATCACCAGTGCCTCATCATCTTCTTGTATCTTCTTTTTTTCTAGTATGGTTTCATCATATTTGGTTCACCATGGGTACTGTTCAACAGCAACTGCCTTTGCCAGAGTCACAGACACCACAATCCAGGAAGAACAGACCTCAATAAAGAATAGACAAAGTAAGTCTCTCAGGTGTCACTCCTCAAGTGTGTTCCCTTTGGGACTCTGCAGAGTCTGTGGAAGATACTCCATGCGAGTCCACAGCTGTCCACATCACACTGCTGACCATGGAGTAGAGCTCAGGAAACTCTGCTAGGAGCACTTTCCCCATCATCACTGTGCCCTCTCCACCCTCTGCCATCTTTGCCTGGAGAACTGCCTTGTTCCTTCCTGTCCCTGTGTGCTCTGCTTAGCCTTTACCTGAGCTGAACTGAGTATGCACCAGAGATCCCTTTGGATTTGAGCTCTTCACTGCAGGCTGTTGCAGCAGGGGCAGTTCCATTAGGCTGGGCAGGGATTTGGACATGTCCATTTAGTTTCACTGCTGCTCCAAGCTAAGGACTCTTCCAGTCCCTCTACACATTGTGATTTCAGGTAACTTTTACATGCTGAGAGGTTTTTATATTCACAGCCAGCGTGTTAAGCTCATACTGGGTGAAGATTTTGTATTCTGTGCCTGTTTTGGTTGCTGCTGTTTGCTCCCAAGTGGCTCATCTCTCAGCTGGTTGGGATATCAGCGCTTTTGGCCCTGTAGAATAAGGCTTGCAGCTTTCTCCTGCTGTACCTTTTTTTAAGCTTTTCTATTCACAGGCTCAGCCTACAGAGTGGCAGAACATTGGTGTGTTTTCTGCATTCTCCTGGCTGCTGAATACAGGCCACATCCCTGTACATTTCCCTTTGTGAACAGTTTCTCGTGTGACTGTTACGTATCAGAGCATTGTGCCCCTTTGTGGCTTGCTCTCCATACATTGCATGTGCTTAGCCAGCATTCAGGTTCATCTGGGGACTCTGCTATTAAATAACTTGCAGTTGCTGCCTGTTAGTGCTGATGGGCTTTGTGCTTTCCAGGCCATGCATTATGTAACCCTGACCCCAGCCAGTGTTCCCAGTGGTGTGGGTTTGACTGGCAGAGCCTGACGGGAGGCACGCGAGACAGTGCGGGCTCCTTTGTCTGAGGACAGGTGACAAGGCAGATGGAGGGAAGGAATGCAGAGCCCTGAAGTTGGGGCTTGAATAAAAGGTGTGAGGAAAACACAGATGGGAAAACAAAAAGAGGGGGAAATATAAAAGGGAATGACATCTGTGAGAGTTGCCAAACAAGGCAAAGCAGAGCTGTCAAAACCAGCAAGACGAGAAAATGGACGTGCAAGAGAATGAAATGAGAACTCTGGTGTTGGTGTGAGAGCCACGGTTTTGGTTCCAGATTTCAACTGCAATAGCAACCAGATAGACACTGAGAAGTGGGAGACAAGTCATTGCAGTTTGTTACTGGGATTGTTAATGAAGATTTACCAGGCTGGGCTTCCAACTGCTCCAACACTTTGTGAAAGCCACAGCCTGTTGTTATCAGAGGCCCTGTTTGCAAAGCACCTCACAGGCCATTCCAAACCTTCCCTCTGCTGATTATAAGGAGTGTTGGGAAAAGTTAAAGCTAAAGTTTTAGTTTTAAGTACATTTAATTTTTATCTATAAGTACATTTAGAAAAAAGAAGTGAGTTGCTGTAGATCAGCAGCTTCTCTGAGCTTTCAGGGATCTTGAGTCTTGCACTTGTGTCTTCTGTCCTGCTGAAGGAACATACATGAGACATGAACACCCAGCATGATAAGTATCTTCTGCCCTGTATCTTTGCACCTCCTGGAAGTGTACACCTCATTGAGCTGTTTCTAATGTAGTCAATAGCTGGTACTTCTCTGGGGATACAGTGAGGTGAACTTGGAGAAACACAGTTTTGTTGATGTAATTACTTCTGCTTAGTGGTAGGAATATTGTGGAAGTAGTACTGTGCTGTGATTTAAGACCACAGACCCTTTAAGAATACTCCATTTATCTCATACTCGGCCATATGTTTGCTTCCAAGCTTGAACAGAGAATGTAATGTGAGGGTGACCTAGGGACTTGCCCTCTGAGATTGTTACTTCCCCAGCAGCCTCCTTGTTTCCGTTCAGTTGGCGTGTCCTGCTTTTGTTTCCATTGCTGCAGAGCTCTGTGACTAAAGGACTAAAGTCTCAGAGCACCCCAGCCCACCTTCTTCATCCTTTAGGTCCTTCTGCTCTTGATGTTTTTTTGCTGCTAGCAGATCCTTTCTCATTTTCACAGGGTTTTCCTCTCCCTAATCCATAATAAACCAAATATGGTCTCCAGTTCTCCCAAGCCCTTGTGCAAGGTGGTGGTGGGGAGCTGGGTGGAATGGATGAGACATCTCTTTTGGCTGTTCCTGTGGGCTGGTCCTGTGTGTCACTAGGTCTACTTTTGCTTTCAGGAATACAGAAGCTAGTATTAGCAGGCAGAGTGGGAGAGGCTATAGAAGCCACCCAGCAGCTCTATCCTGGCCTCCTAGAACATAACCCCAACCTGCTCTTCATGTTAAAGTAAGTATGAAAAGCTTTATGCTCCCTAATGCAGAATGTATAAATGAAGGAGGGGAGAAGAACCTGTCCAAACATCCAGTCTGGCTGCACACCTTGCTCTGAATTTAAACTGTTTGAACTTCCCTTGGGAGTCTTCTGCACAGTGCTTGTAGTATAATAGATGCAGCACTTTTGTTGCTGCTCAGACCCAGAATAGCTTTACCTCATGAGGTCAGGCATAGATGGGTGAATTTTAGTTCTGCAAACTGCCAGAAATTCCTTCAGATGAGTTTCTTTGCTGGTCTTATGGAGATCTTGCAGTGCTGGAGCAGTGTCAGTCACCGTGAAGGTTCCTAGAAAGGCTGATGTGTAGGAAAGGCTGTCTGGGGGTAAAGATTAAAGGAAGTGTCCCAGTTCTCTCAGTTGTACAGAGTGACTCCCCCCAGATTTCTGAGACATATGAGGACAATTCCCAGTAAAGCTAAATGAGAAGCAATATCACTGTGGATATGGCATTTTTTACTCTTCCTTCTCTATTTTCTGTTGGCCACCAGTATTTTTAGGTTGATGACAAAGGAATAATAGTATTTGACAGATTTAGTACCTTCTCCCTGAAAAAAACCCTCCACAATTGAATTTTGGAGTACCTGCAGAAGAGCTGCAGCTGAAAGCTGCAAAGGAACAGTTTTTTCTTAGCACAGTGGAATTAAACTTGCTTTTTTGGGAATGTCTCAACATCCATTAGCGTCAAAGGTGACGTTTCTGAACTCCTTCCTCTGTAGCATCATCAGAGCATTCACAACACAAAGGCATCAGGAGTCTGAAATGTCTTTTTGAAGGTTTCTAGGACTTCCCCACTCGGGACCTAAGGCAAGCTCAGTGCAGAGCATCCTGGCTGTCACGCAGCCTTTTGTCCCTCTTGCCTCCCATGAAATCAGGTGCCGGCAGTTTGTGGAGATGGTGAATGGCACAGACAGTGAAGTGCGGTGTTTCAGCTCCCGCAGCCCCAGATCCCAGGACAGCTACCCCGGGTCCCCCAGCTTAAGTCCTAGACATGGATCAAGCAACTCACACGTTCACAGTACTGGTAAGTGTGTCCTGTGTCTCCAGGTGAGGAGAGCAGATGTCAAAAGTGGATGTGGTGGTGCCTAACATTACCTGCTGCTTTCCATTATTCTCTGAAATGTTCCTTTCCTTTCCTTCCCCAGCTGAGGGGATATTCTTTTACCATGGGTGTCTTTACATTGTCACAGAATTGGTTTTGCATTAGTTCTTTTCCACAATTGCCTTCAGAGCAGGTTTATTTCAGGTAAAGAAGCTTTTGAAGGCAGTCTTCTACTGCAGCCACCTGTGACTCAGTGTTTCACTGATGGAGTGCTGAGAGGAGGTCTGGAAAGCAAAGCCTGTTTTCTGTACCTTGGAGTGCAAAATAATTGCTTTCCAGAAAGAACTGAGCAGAAGCTGCTTTGCCAATGGAGAAAAAGGTCAGGGGGATGCATTGCACAAAAGCTTCTCCCTACCCCATGGACTTTACCTTGCAGGCCCTAAACATTTGAAAAGAGAGCAGTTCTCCAGTGAAACTCAGCTCTTTAGAGTTGGGAAATTAAACTTTAGGATTTGAAGTGGAAAGAACAAGATAATTGAGGACATCTAAGACGTCTTCCCTGAGTGATTACTGACTGCAGCTTTGGAGATGGAGTGAGCGAGGAAAAATGACCTGCAAAGCCCTTGGAAACCGGCTAAGCTGCTTCACTGAGCTGTGAGCTGCTCACAGCCATCTGAGTGTGTTTGGTGTTGGTATTCCCACTGCTGCATGTGACAAACTGGACAGGCAAATTTTTGAGGAAAAGGAAGACAATTACTTGGGTACTTCCAAGCTGTCACTCACCTTTCCAAGCCAGTATCTTTGTTTTCCTCTGCTGTGTTGTCAGAAGCCCCGGGTGTGTTCCTTTAACTAGATAGTCAGAATGATCCCATAAAAGCTCTTGGTCTACATCTGCAACTGCAGTGCAAGGCAGCATTTATACATATTTGTCTTTACACATGGACATCACTTTCAACAGTTCTCTGTCAGACCTTGTTCTTTCAAAAGAGTGGTAATTTCATCATGTTTCCAAGATGAAGCAGAAGTTTTCTGAACAGGATAGTCTGTCTTTGTCATTAAAATACCCAAAACAGCCCATTTGAATTTTTGTGTTGCTGTGATAGAAAACAGAAATACATTCCCTGCTATAAACATAATTGTGGGATCAGCTGATCAATTTGGATATATCACCATCACTTCTGGAGAACAGCCATGCCCAGGTCACATCACTCAGCCAAGGTCCTGTGATCAATATTGGTTGCCTAGGGAAGAATATATGAAGAAGACAAGCCCATAGTGAGGTTTTTCCAAAATATTTTAGCCTCTGTCAATTCTGAATCCATATAAAACTTGTGGTAATGAAGAAACATTTGTGTCTTGTGTCAGTGTGTTCTGTAGCTTGATAAGCACCTTTTGTGGAGGAGCAGGTGACATTTCAAGCCTGACTCTCAGTGGTTTCTGTTCTCCTGAACAAGGAAGGTTAGCTTGTGCTCATTAAGAGGGTTGCTATTATGTGATGAGTGTTGTGTGAATCACATACATCCCTAACTTCAAATAGGTTGTGGAAAGCCTGGGCAGTTCTGCTTTCAGCAGTAATTTCTGTACTTGTGAACTGTTCCTGCCAGTCTCTAATTTACAGCCCATTTTCAGAACTTCATGAAGCTCAGATGTTGCTGATGAGCAATGGGTTCCTCCCATACTCCTTTGCATTTTCTCTAAACCCTCTTGGATTTAAGAATGATGAACCATAATTTAAGATCTGCAGTTTTATTTTGCGTTCTTCCTTTGGGGCCTGCTGTCTTGCTAAATTGTTGGCTTCACAAGAGAGTGACATTGTCAGTTTGGTCTCATTTTTCTTTCTTCTTGGCTTTCAGGAGCAGATAGTCCCACCTGTAGCAATGGAGTCATGTCCACAAAAAGCAAACAGAGTCACAGTAAATACCCAGCACTGAGTTCATCATCTTCATCTTCCTCCTCCTCTTCCCCTTCATCTGTGAACTACTCTGAGTCCAATTCTACAGATTCTACCAAATCTCAGCAGCACAGTAGTACAAGTAATCAAGAAACCAGGTATTGTTTTTCCTCTGGAGACACCTGAGGAGAGTGGGATGGTGGGAAAAGTCTCAGTCTACTTTCTAAGGAGCCAGAATGGCATCTGTCCTGCCCTTCTGAACAATATTGGTTATTTACAAGGTCGCTACTATTCCCATGAGACACAAACCTGTTCTGGCTCCCCTGCTGTGTCTCAGGCTTGAAGGTTCATCTCATAAGGAATATTGTGATGCTCTTGTTTCAGGCACCAAGCTGTCCCTTTACACTGATGCCTTTGGATCCCAGTGTGATAGTTTGCCCAGAAGCTTTCCCAGTCAGCATGGTGGTGTTTGTGCTGCCTCAGCCAGGCACTTATTCCTGCTGAGCAGCTTTCCTGCCCTGTACTGGGTGAGGCAGCAGCTCAGGCTTGCTGCATTCTTCTCTTGTGTAATTTCCTTGGGCTACCTATTGCCCTGTTGCTTCCAGGTGAGTCTCTAAGCCAGCAGTAATTTGTTCCATGCTGTGGCAGCAGGTCAGACTGAGCCTCCCTTCTCCAAGGAGCCACAGGTGATCCAGCAGTTCAGTGCAGTCACTGCTGCCTTTTCTGGAGCGTGGAGCAGAGTGAACTCTGGTGAAAACTGAGCTTCCTTTGGGCTCACTCCCCACACTGCTGTTGCAGGGCTGTCTGATGCCTCAGTGTAACAGAGGGTGTCATTGTGATTAAAAGAATCTCCTGCTAATTGCAGCTGGCACTCATTCTTCAAGTGCTGTGCTGGGCACGGCTTGCTTGGCAATTTGTAGGCTCAGTTGTGACCTCTGGAGAACCACCTAGCATGTAACTGAGTGAGAAAGACTTGTTCAGACTCAATTTACCAGAATTATTTAATGATGCTGGATTTCTTCTTGCTGTCATTCTTTTTTTTTAAATATAGAGCCCAAGTTCCAGTAATATCTTCTTGTAATTTCAGTTAATGAGTAGTTAATCAGCAGTCTCAGTCAGCCTGCTGTCTTGGACATTTAAGTGTTCGGTAGGGCACTATTTGCAAGGACTACTGGGAATGTATCATAGCCAAGATTTCCCTCCTGATTTCCCTCTGATTGTGTAATCTTTTACCTGGCTGTTTACTATCTCAAGGATCACCACTTCCTGAAGGGAAAGTGCAAAATGTTCTGCACCTGGAATTATGACAGGCACTTAGGGGACAGAAACCTGTTCCATAAATTGTCTTCAGAGGCCTGCAACAATTTTTGCTGTACTGACTTGGACTATCTGGCTGCCTGTAGTCCAACTGACATCTTTTCTGGTGTGCAGGCCATTGCTGGGCACATAAGCCCTTCATTTTTTCCCTTTTTAATTTAGACATCTGACCTTTCTTCCCTCCTTTCACCTCAGTGACAGTGAGATGGAAATGGAGGCTGAGCACTACCCCAATGGAGTCCTGGAAAATTCATCCACCAGGATAATGAATGGCACCTACAAACACGAAGAGATCCTGCAGACAGATGAGTCCAGCATGGGTAAGTCCTCAGAGGCAGGAGGGGTAAAGGGAAATAGGAGCTGGTGTCAAAAGTTAAAACTGTGATTGGATTTCAGGGAAAAACCATGTACTTTGGGCTGCTTTCCCCACCCAGCAAATGAAGTGCCTGCTTCATGGGGAAAATTAATCTGTCCTGGAATTAAAACTTGGTCTGACATTTCATAGACTCACAGCAGTGTCGGTGATATTTTGGAGCAGGGAAAGCAATAGGAGTCAAAGGTCTGTTCTGTGCTGGTCATGAAATGGAGCTCAGAGCAGACCTGGCAGAAGTGCCTGCTGGGGAGCTGAGCAGGGCTGTGCCAGGCTGGTGATGTCCAGCTGCAGAGTGGCCTCAGCACAGCTGTCAGCCTTGACTGTCTTGTGTGTGGGTGCTTTAGGCAGGAGGGAGCGGATGAATCAGCTACACTACCTCTGAAACTCATTCCTCCAGTTAAAATGCCTCTTGTGGCCACTAATACTGGGAAGCTGGTGGTGTTGGCATCTGTGACAGAAAGTTTTCTCAGTCCAGGATTTGTTAGACCAGAGACTTCTGGGTTATATATGCTGTGTTACACACACGAAAGGGTAACAGATTGGAGCTGCAATCTCCCAGGATTTTATCAGGAGATTTGATTTCTAGGTAGTTCTCAGGCATTAAACAGAGCACAAACCTTCCCTGTATCTGCCAGGCACTATGACAAACCCACTGCTGGCTGTTGTAGGGATCACAGAAAGCTTCCTCTGGGATAAACAGGGCAGGAAGCAGCTACGTCCTCCAGAAGGGGAAGGAGTTTGTGGGTATCCTGACACACAGTGGGCATTGGTGGGGAATGCATGATGATTGTTCCTTCTCCACTGCTTCTTCTCAGAAGACAGCTGCCCCCAGAGGCAGCTCTGTGGAGGGAACCACGCTGCCACAGAGAGAATGATCCAGTTTGGACGGGAGCTGCAGATCCTGAGCGAACAGCTTTGCAGAGAGTATGGGAAGAACACCATGCATAAAAAGATGCTTCAGGTAAGCCCGGGCCTTGTGCTGCATTGCAGCAGTTCTCTGGGCCAGCTCTGGGGTTGTGGGTTCCCTTGCAGACATGTGGGTGTACCACTTCTGCACCTGCTGAGCAAGGGACCTACATGGGGATCAGAGATCAAAACATGAGTGTAGAGCATCTACACCCAATTCTCAGCACACAAGAGAAGAAATACAGATCCTGCCTGGCTTCCTGGAACATGCTCCTTTTCTCTGCAGGTGACACTCTACCTGCCTTCCTGTGCTGGCTCTCCTGCCAGGTGGAGGGGGCACCCTCTTTAATCTGCTGATGGCCCACTCTGGTCCCTTGCAGCCAGGAGGAAAAGGGCCATTTCTTTTCAGGAGGTAGGCACCTGTCGCCGTGGTGATTGCAGGAGGTGCTCCAGCTGGACTTGGTGGTTTTCCTGTGTGTTTTGCAGCCCTGCCTGATCTCACTGTGCCTTTCTGTTCTCTCACAGGATGCCTTTAGCTTGTTAGCTTACTCAGACCCTTGGAACTGCCCCGTCGGCCAACAGCTGGACCCCATCCAGAGGGAACCTGTGTGTGCTGCTCTCAATAGTGCTATTTTGGGTAAGATCTGGTTCCTGTGGGAGTGTTTCCCCAGATATACCTGCTCTCACGGGCTGTCCTGTGGCAGGCCAGCCTGTGAGTGTTAGGGAAAGTTCAGAAATACTTGTGTTTAGCTTTGGCCTTTCTTTCTGTTGCTGGGGACTGTCAGGGCAGTAATGTAAGGGGTGTGGGAGGAAAGCCTGCAGAGAACAGTTCCCTGATACACTCTCCTTTTGACTCCCTTTCTTGCATCTTCCTCAATGCTGCTCCCAAGGATGCACCTCAGGATTTTCTCCCCTGCTTACTGAAGAAACCAAGATCTCTTTGATGCATTTCTCACCCCTCTCTTTTCATGCTCTGAACCCACCTGAATAATTTTGTGGACTTTACCAGGGCTCTTTTCCAGCTGTATGGATTAGCAGAGTTCAGCCCTGGTATCATCTTATTTTCTAGGAGGGGATGCAGTTGCATCCTCTGCACAGTCAGATTTCCTTTGGGGTCTGTGCATCTCACACTGAATATTCCAGGAGATTTAGAGATTTACCCTCTTCTGGGTAAAGGAACAACTTGATGGACATGCCCATGAGGGCTCCTGTTCTGACTGAGTAGAGAAACAGAAACTGCATGTTTTGGGAAGGAGAGTCCATTCCCCTGACAATCATTGCTTGAATTGCACAGACAGGTTGCTGAGGGCTCCACACCAGGGAGATGTGGTGTGTGGACATGCTTCATCACACAGGTTACCAGACACCTTGTCTAGCTCAGCTGAGGGTTACCTCAGAAAACGATAAGACATGGTCATGAGGGAGTGAGTTCATTCTCAGCTTGGGCTGCTGTGCAGCCTTGCATGAGTAGGAGAAATTGAGAGGTTGCCTCCCACGTGGGACCAGATTCTGCTGCCTTTCCTTATTCCTCCTTCTTTGATATCTCATGTTTTAAGTGTTTTCTGGCAAACAGCATCAGCAGGAGCTTTGTTGCTCTGGCCACCACAGCAGCACTTTCTCAAAGGCCCTGCTGAGCTGTGGAATTTGTCATGGGTGATGGAGTGTCTGGAGCAGCAGCAGCAGCAGCAGCAGCACAGAGCTGGCAGTATTTGGGAGTAACTTCCTTCCAGAGCCAGCACCTTCTGTCAGTGATCTGGGCTTGGTGGAGAGGCCTGAGTGCAGCTGAGCCAGCACCAGCCAGAACTCCCCTTCTGAACAGCTCTCTCTCTTTGCCCCCACAGAATCTCAGAACCTGCCAAAGCAGCCCCCGCTGATGCTCGCCCTGGGCCAGGCCTCGGAGTGTTTGCGGCTCATGGCTCGCGTGGGCCTGGGCTCGTGCTCCTTTGCCAGAGTAGACGATTATTTGCACTGACAGCGAGCGGGACGGAGCTGCCGTCGCGGAGTGCTGCCCTGCACCCTCTGCCACTCTGCACCACCACTGGTTCGATAGCCTGGCCTCCCTGCCACCAACACCCCTGCAGCACACACACACTGCCTGTGCAAGGACTGAGTGAGTCCCTCACTGCGTGGCCATTCCTGCCCCTGGGAAGACTGGCAGGTCTGAGCTGTGTCCCTGCCGTTGCTGCGGCTCCAGCGGCACTCAGTATTTCGCTGGTTATTCTAATGTAGCGCCTTCTGATGTAGGGATTTTTCTCTTTTGTTTTGATTTGAGTTGTTTCTCATGGTTCCACCGATATTTTATCTGGAGAGTTTTGCTAAGCTGGTTTATGATGATTTACTGAGGAAGCTCATCGAGTTGGTGACAGCTTGTTCTTTTCTTCCCTTCTCCCTCCATCGTGCACATACAGCATCATCCGTGCTAGTAATCCGAACTCTTCTCACAGTGGCAGTTCAGAGGGATATTTTTTTTAATTTTATTTGAATCATGTTTATTAAAAAGGTCTCTTCCACCTCCACAAAGTCATTGATGTATTTATTGCCCACAGACTCGATCCCAGCCACACACACCATACAACCCCTCAGGAGGCCTGGTGAGGTGGGTCCTCTCACACACTAATGATGGGAATTGGAGAAGCCTGGTCCTTCATGGTGCCTCTCTTTAGAGCCCAAAGCTCTCAATCTTGGCCTTGTGAGTGAGAAGAGTAGAAGATTGACATTGTCTGCATTGATGATTGTGCTGTAGAAGCATCTCACAGCCCTGACAAAGTGTTAAATCCAACTCTCTGAACAGCTGGAGGGACAGGACTGATGAATATGAAGTCATCTGCCACTGTATGGGTAGAACCAGGTCATGTGAGTTGGCCAGAGACATCCGTGGGTGATGCCCTGGTGGGCTGACAATTTTGAATTAAGTAACAAATCCCCCTTTTTCTCCATGGAGGAGGGCTCTACCACTAATTCAGTAATAACTGTATTTCCTGCCCTCTCCTATCCCTTTAACACTGATGTAAATGAGTGCTTCTAAATTTTGGCAGTGTCTGGAGAAACCTGGGCTGAGCTGTCTTTGCAGGTGGGACAAGCTGAGGTCAGGTTGCAGGTTGGGGTCAGTACCAGCTCTCTAGGGTCTGAGCCATTCAGAAAGGAGCAGCAGTGTTTCTTTAGGGATTATTAAGATAATTATCAAAGTTTCAGGCCCAAAAGAGACCAGCAAGGATCTGTGGGTGAGTAACTTCTGAGTAAAATGGACTTAAGTGTTCATGCTGTGTGCCAGGACCAGGGACTTGAGTGCTACCAAGCATTCAGATCAGCTGTGAGTGTCTCTGAGCATGTTCTGTTACCTGGCCAGGCTGCCTGGCAGCACCATGTGCTTTGCATTCTCTGCTGTGCCATTAGGAGGTGGCAGGTTCAGCCTGGCTGCACAGGAAGAGTTGGAATTCCACACCAAATTAATTTTAGGTCAGTAGCTCTGAGGAGGACCCAAGGGAGTTCAAACCAAACATGAATTTTACTTCTGTTCACAAATTTTTTTTGGAAGGTCAGTTAAAGTTGAACAGGTTTTGTTGAGGTTTGTCCTTAAAATGGAGGTTAGCCTGTGCCAGGGCTTCAGGCACCAAGAGAGTTTGTATGCCACTGAGAAGGAAAGTAGCAGCAGCCCAAAGCTTTAAGGATTTTCTGACTTTGCAGGATGGATTTGCAGCTGCTATATGGGGTCTGAAATCAAGTCAGAGCAGGGAGGGCAGGTGCCAGGGCACACAGTGGCAGTGAATGTGCATATGGTGTTGGAGGTGGTTGGAAACATCATCCCTGCCTTTTGGTGGCGGTGTGCAGTGCGTAGGGGCAGTGCTAGAGCCGTGGTGGTCTAAGAAAACAGGAGGTTTAAAGCTGGAGGAGAGACTTGTATCAGATCACTGGTACAGCTGCAAAAAGCAGAGGGAGCTCTACCACAGCCTTGCTTCCAGGGAGACAGACAGGGGCAGAGAGCTGCACCAAGCAGAATTTAACTTGCCAGTCTGGGGCTTCTCTTCCAGCTCTGGGGAACAGCTCATCAGGCTCATCAGGCATTTCAGTGCCTGAAAGGTCATCTGCTGATTTTCAGCTCTGCTGATGGATCTTAGCCCAGCCTGCTGTGCTAGTGCAGAGGTAAGTCAGAGGGCAGGTTTCCTTCCCAAAGCCTCTGGTCCCAGATGTGCCAAGGCAGCATGTGCCCTCTGCCTGGTGGGATTCTCCTGTAGGCTTTCCATTCCTTGGGCTCAGGCTGACAGCACACTGCTGGCCTGATTCTGGCTACTGAGGCTGAAATACTCCAGGACCTTGCTTTGCCTTCCCCACTTGGCAGCTTCCTGTACTGTTGGTCACCACTTTGCAGCAGTCAGGCTGCAGTCAGACCTCTCTCATCTTTGTAGCAACACCATCTTTATCATCTTTATCTTTTTCTGAGGTTTTTCTTTTTGTTCCTTCTCTTTGTGGTTACTTTAAGCCAAGTCAATTAATTTATTAATTATGACATTTATTAATATGTGTCATATTAATGCCCCATTTGGTCTCTCAGCAAAGCTTTTCTGCCTGTCTTAGAGTGCCTTTTTAAATTTTGGTTTCACTAGAAAAAAAAATAACAACAACCAAGAGATGTTCCTAGATATCTGGTTATTTTGGTGCCAATAAATGGATGTTATTTGGGTTTTTTTAATCTACTTCAAGTATTCTGGTGGTTTCACCAGTGGTTTCTGCTTCTTGTACTCAGATTCTGACTAATGTGGCCATGACTCAGTATGGAGAAGATAAGCATGTTTGTGGTGTGTGGTGGGATGTAGGCCCCAACCTACCCCTGATTCCTAGATGGTTTTCTCAGGTTGTATTTCAAAGCTTCTTGCCTTTGAATCTCCCTGGCTAATCTTTGATGGTTCATGTTAGCTGAAACTTGTATTATTGCAGTAGTTTTTAAAAACACAGCAAAAGTTAAATGGGGTCTGTAACGCTGAATGTGGCTGTACACCTAACCAGAGGCTACATGGCAATTCAAAAGTTACTATTGTAAAAATTATTTGGGTTTTGTTATTCCAAGTGCCTCAAGCAACCTGGTCATTCTCCCAAGAGTCCCTCAGTAAAACCATGTAAATGACTGTGGAGCCTGTAGGAGAAACTGCTGGTTTCCCATTTCTGGGTGAGAGGACAAGGACTCAGCTACAGCCCTGTGTGGTGGTGCTGATGGCACTGGATATAGGACTTCCATCATGTGTGGCTGACTCACAGGTTGCTCTCTGCTGGGCTGGCTTCAGATGCTGGGAGAAAGTTTTCCAGAGCTCAGCTGGACCCTGCACAAGCAGCTTTTCCAGCTCTGCTGTGGCTGCACCCTCAGGGGGTCTCAGCTGTCCCCTGAGCAGTCCAGAGGCACAACCAAAGAGCTGCAGTCTAGAGAGCAACAAACACACTCCAGCTCTGTGCTCTGGACACCCCACCCACCTTCCTGACACTTGGCACTGCAGCAAAGTCCTTGCAGAAGGAAAACATTTCACAGGGACCTGGTGGAACCTGATTTCAGGCCTGCACATACTGGGTTTTGGGTTTGAGTCCAGTGCCCTGCCTGTTAAGTGACCTTTTGAGAGGAGCATTTTGGGAACTCCAAACCTGGAGCCTTGGTTAAAGTGTCCTTCAGGGGTTCTGTGGAGAGAGCTTCATGGAGCTGAATTACATCACCAGGCTTCTCTCCCCATGGGCAAGGGTTCATGCTGCCCCCAGAAGCTGAGAGTGAGAGAGAGCATCAAGAATACATTGGGAGAACTTTGGAGTGAAATACACTGGAGTACCTGGGGTAAATGTTTCTTGGAGGAGTATCCACCTCATACACCTGGTACTCCAGCCTGTGACCATCTTAGTGGCTCTGCTAAGTGCATTCCAGTTTGTGGATATCTCTCCTGTACCAGGGGAGCCAAATCTTGTTCTTGATCCTCTTGGAACCATGTTCCAATCCTCTTGTTCCAGATGATTCCTCTTGCTGCTCTATGAGCCTACTAGCAAGTATTTAACCAAAGCTATTTGAAGGCTTAGAGGGTTGAGAGAGCTCTCAGTCAAGCTCTCCTGTGAGCAAGGAGGGCAGCAGTCTATTTCCCGTGCATCCTTCAGTGTGCTCCCAGAGCCTGCTGGTTTTGGGAAAATCTCTTGCTGCTACCAGCAATCCTTTCTTGTTTCTCTGCCTCCCACAATCCCAGTATTCTCCCAGCTGCATGACCACAGTGGAATCTGTAGTGCTGGGTGCTGTGGGAGCTGCTCCAAGACCAGGGCCAGCTCTGTGGCTCGTGTCTGTGCCAAGCATAGACGTGGCAACTCCAGCTGCCCTTCCTGGCTTGTTCTTCCCTGCTGGTGTAAAGGGGCAGGTCCACATGTGACAGTCCCTTTTTGCCTCCATACAGCATCCTGTCAGCCTGCAGCTGTGCTGGCTGCAGCACTTCTGCCATTCTTTTGGAGTCTGTTAGGAGCTGAACCCTTGTGTGTGGCCAGGAGAATGGAGAGGGACTCCCAGTGAGGCACTGGACAACAGGCAGCATCCAGCCCTTTAGGGGAGGTTGTGGATGCTCTCCCTCAGCCCCATGTGAACCAAAGCCGGAGTTGTTGCCTTGGGATGTGTGCAAGGTGTGTGGTGAAAGATGGGTGCTACAGCCTATTCCTATTTCCAACCTCCTGGTGGTCCTTGCTGTGCTGGTTCCTACTGGATTTGGACACTGGGAGGTGTGGCTGTGGCTAGCATGGAAAATGGGCCCCTCTGGGAGAATCCTTCCTCATATCCTTCCCATATGGGATCTTTCCATATCCTTCCTTCTCTTTTTCACAGTGACATCTCAATCTGTCCTCAGGCTGTGTCCTTGTTAGTCACGTTTTATTAAGGCATCTTTGCCATTCTTTAAATAGCTTTGTTCTTGAGGCTGCCTTGAAAAACTGGAGCAACCAGAGCTGCTGGAACTAGTTTTGGGGATTGAATGTATCATTTTCTGCCGTGGGTATCAGAGATGATGAACCTCCTTCAGCAAAGCAAACCAGGCTGCATTGCAGCTGTGCTTTGGTACCTGTCTGTGTTAATAGGCAGCACGTGTTGCTTAGACACACGTTTCAGAGTTCTGCTGTCCTGGGGTTGGTAGAGAAGGTGAGCTGTGGCAGCCAGGCTGTAGAGCAGCATGTAAGTGCCATGAAGTTGTGTGGTGCGCCAGATGGGATCTTCCCATAAAGAAGCAGTGCAGACTTGAACTGTCCTGTGGCAGCAGGTGGAGAGAGAGGTCCCTCATGCTGCAGTCCTGGGTGCAGTGAGGCCCTGTGGTCACAGCCTGGGAGAAGGAACCAGGGACCCAGGAGTCCCCTTTGCAGAAGGAGCATCTTCCTTCCAGCCCTGCCAGTGTGAGAGCAGCCAGTGTGAGGTCAGGGCAAGAGCAGGTCTCTTGTAGAGAGCAAGTGCTGGGTCTCCAGTTGTACCAAGGTGTTTCTGCAGAAGGACTTGGTGGGTACATGCCAGGGGACTTGCTGGGTGCTGCTTTGACCCTTCTGCCCCAGAGAGATGAGTGATGGAGGGAACTGCAATCCAGCAGTTCTTGCTCAGAGCCAGAGCTGGCTGTGAGCCTTGTCCCATGTGCTGTAGGGGCAGAGAGCTGTAAGAAGCGTTGCTGGGGCTGTGTGAGGGGAGCTATAGCAGATTTGGGAGGAAAAAGGAGGAGTTGAGAGCCTGGAGGCCTCTTCTATAGACAGCACTTGCTGCTCTCTACCATCCTTCCCTGCAACAAGAGATGGCAGGTGATGGGTGAGTGAACCTGGCACATCTGTCCCTCTGCCCATATCCCAAACCAGAGCTCATAGCCTGCAGCTTGAGCTGGAGCAGTGCCCAGCAAGCCAGGGTATCCAGGCTTGAGGAGCACATGTCTTGCCAGCTCTTTATTTCCAGGAGGGAAGTTTAATTCTCTCCTGCTCGCAGGAAACCCTCAAGTCCCATGTGGAATTTACACTCACATCACTACAGAAACATTCCTGAAGGCCATGCAAACCTCTGCTCCTTACTGAAAGTCCCATGGCCAGGCAGACACCTTTCCTCTGGTCACTCCGCTTGGGTCCACGTGTGTACTTGAACATTTTCGCTCTGGAGGACTTTAGCTGCATTCTTCCTCCAGAAGGGAGCACAGAGGGGTTTTTGTGTCCTGGGCTTCTCACAGGCTTAGACTTGGAGAAAGGAGAAGCAGCATCAGCTCTGGGGATAATCCAGATTTTGAAGAAAATTTGAGAACCACAAGTATGATGACTTCCAGACCAAGGACTGCACCGGTGTTGGACTGGGATCGTCTCTCGGTCCCGCCTGTGCAGCCGGGGAGGCAGGAGGAGGCTGCAGCCCCTGAAGCTCTCACATGCAGCCATGCAAGCCCCAGGACCTGCCCAGCCTGCAGTGAACTCTTCTCTCCTGCTGGTTGCTCAAAACTCAGGTATGAAATGCTCAGCTGGAGTGTGGGGTGCGAGGTCTCTGCAGGTTTCCCGGCAGCCCTGGAGGAGTGGCTGCTGCTGGGCACAGCTCCCTGTGCTACTCCAGGCTTCTCACCACCTTGGGAAGGGAGTTTCATCTCTTTAGTACAACATTGGCTCTGTGGACATTATACAAACTGTGCACATTGGTTCAGTCTACGCTTAGTATTTGTGAATTAAGTTATCTGATGCTTCGCATGAAAACTTCAAAAAAGGGGCTTGGGGGGGTGGATTTTAACTGAAAAAAAGCCTATGAAAATATACTGGAAATATGGTAAATCAACATTCTGCTGTATATTGACAGAATTATTTTTATTAAAATACACATCCATGTGCAAGAGCCAGTGTGGAGCTGTGTGCTTTGTCAGTC
>VWYI01002188.1:0-21710 GCA_013399455.1 Anthoscopus minutus
ATATATATATATATATATATGTAAAAATGATAGGATTTGCTTCAGGTTTTTTTTGGCCATTCAGGTTATCTGCCTTTCATTTGCCTTTAATACAAAAAGTTTAGTCAAATCAACACTTTATTTTGAATTTCCAGGCTATCAATGCTTTGTAGGATTATTGAACAACAACAAACCCAAAACAAACAAACCACCAACCAAAAGGAAACCACACAAAAAAACCCCCAAACAATCAAAAAAGTGCCACATTTTACTAAACTACTGGGGTTTTAATAGATTTAAATGAGAATCAAGCCTTGCACCTACCTGTAAGTCACTTTAAAAGGCTCCCTACTGTAAATGAGTAAAGAGACCATTTCTGGAATATAGGACAAAGTACTCCGCTTTGTTGAACTTTTGGGATATAAACTATAAGGTAAAATTCTGTCTTTAGATCTCAAAGGTTTTATTGGAGGTGCCTGACATTATTGTGTATTTATTTTAAGTTTATGACCTTATTTTTATTGTTATTCTGGCTTATTATTCTATAGTTCTCATAAATTGCAGTTATTTTCACAATATCCCTTAGCTGTGACTAAGTTACATTTAAAAAAATCCTTTTTGTAGATATCACTTTCATGATATAACTTGGATGCCACTAATCTGCTTTTCATTACTTGAAGACTATTTACTCTTAATTGGAAAATGTGGCACCATACATATTTTCCATCTTCTATTAATCTTCAAATTACAGAAATGTTAATTTAATAATTCATTACAGCACCCATGTGATTGTAACTTTTTCTTAACTCCTAGCGCACAGTCATCTGTTTCGTTCTGTTTATAATACAGCACAATAACTCCCTCATTAAAATTTGGCGTTTTGTGACCTGTAGGATGCATGAGCCTACAAAAAAGATGGAAAGGGACCACTTATAAGAGCATGTAGGAGGAATTTGTACAGTTGTAGTAGGGTTTAAACAAATAGGGTATGTTCAAATTTGATATTAGGAAAAAAATTCTCTCCTGTGAGGGTAGTGAGGCTGTGGAATAGCTTGCCCAGAGATATTGTGGATGTCCCACACCTGGAAGTGTGCAAGTCCAGGTTGGATGGGGCTCTAAGCAACACGGTCTAGTGAAAGCTCCCCCCGTCCACAGCAGGAGGGTTAGAACTAAATTATCTTTAAGGTCCGGTTTTACCATCAGTGAGGACCATGACAGGCAAGAAGGATCACTGGCACAACTACCATTTTAGCTTGACCATCAGATGGAATTTCTGTGACTCTTGCATACTGAGGATACCAGAGGTGAAAACGTATTCTGATCAATAAGAGCATCCTTTTTCCTGCTTACGGTTTCTGTTTTATGTTAGAAGTATGAATCAAAAAACAAATCAAAACAATCTCTTCTGTACCACGCAGGGTTTTTGCAGAATGTAGATGAGGTTCACTACTTCTACTAATTGCACGGAAAAAAGCTTTTAATTCTTTTGCTTTCCAAAGTCTCTTATTCATTATCAAAAAATTTCTATTAAGTTCCATATATGAACTAATATTATATTTGAGACAGATCATTTAAACTTGCACCACAAAGATCAGTGTTTCACTGATGCAAAATAACCAAACCACCCTACTTTGGTGACTTTTTTTTCCTTCTTAGACATAAACATCCATTTCTTGAGCTAATTTGGAAAAATTTGTATCTACATTTTCTCAGGAGCTCAGAGGCAACTCAAATACCTGAAATTTTGGTGGGTTTTGGTTTGGTTTTGGTGGGGTTTGTTTGTTTGTGGTTTTGTTTGCTTTACTTTGTTTTCTTTTTTTTTCTGTAGGTTTAATACCTAGGTTAACACTACAGCCTTTTGACTCCACTACATTTTCTGAACACTGACATGTTTATTAATAATATATATCATCACCTGATAAATATTTACAAATTTAATATGTATTTCTGTAGAGTTTAGACAAACTCATTCAAGCCTTTACCTCTCCTAGAATAGACCCCTCTAATATTCTGCTCAGTGACCTGCCAGTCATATAGATTACTGAGCTTCACAACTGTATATCACAAAGAAGCACAAGCATATGTCCTTCCTGATAGAGTTACTACATAGCATATCCATAAAATATACGAAGGAATTCAATCATTTTATGTTGGACTATAAAGGAAGAGCTTGTAGAAGCTAGGAGCACCAGTATATATAGAAGTTGCCTTTACAGTTCTACAAACGTGACTGAATCTCTTCAACATGAGACTAAATACACACAATGAATTTGTAGTATCTCATGAAAGAATGTTGTTTTTCTCCGTATACAACACTAGCAAATTTAATTCCTCCTAATAAAATTAACTGAGTAATTTAGCATATATATAACTCTCTATAAAGACCTATATGCAAGACTGCATTAAATATAAAACAACTTGTGAAGGCTTATCACAAGTGCATTTTTATAAATAGCTGGCTCAGTCCTCCCAGGCTTTTTCTTATTACCTAAATTTAGGCTCCTAATCACTTAACCTTCCTGAAGTAAGGTTGCTCACACATATAATTCTGCAGATTGTCATTGTGCTTTATATATTTAAAATAAATTATCATTATAAATGATATTATATCTATCATCATATAAATTAGGACTATTCTCCACTAACTTATTAAAATACTGGACACTTGCTTCAGGAATTTTTTCAAAACAGGCAAATGTAGATTCCTCTAAGTAAAACTACCAGAACTAGTAACAGCTTTTAAATTTCTTTCATTAATATTTATTATTAATAATAATTAATGATAATTAAATTATTAATTAGTGCAAATAATACTTCATTAATAATTGCATTAATTATTAAACACACATACTAAAACTGAAGATGTTATTAAATAATAAGACTTTCTTGTTTTTCAGAAACGTTAAAATCAATACTTTTATAGAACATTAAAATTTAAATTGGTGTGGTTTCCCAGATAATTTCCATTTACACGCTACATAAAATAATAATCTTCATGCCCTCTGCTTACAACAGGAAAAGTAAAAAAGGCATGGCACATACTTTTTGAAAGATGAAACTTTTAGTTGTATTGTGCTATAATGTTCATTTGGTTATTTGATGAAAGATAAACATCCTTTGCCCTCTATTTCATATTTTTTTCTGTGTTACCTTATTTCTCACTATTACATTTTCCATGCGTGAAAATTTCACCATAGTGGAATTGAATGACATTTTCTAATTAAATAAATTCGAAGAACTGTGCATTCAGTGCTCATATTAAATGCCTCAAAATTTGAGTCATTAATAATTCGGCTTAAATTTGGATTAAAACATTTTTTCTCCATTTTTTAAATCTTTCAAATGAGAAAGTGGTAACCTCTGACAATAAAGGCACAAATGAATACATGGCCTAAGCTTGCTTCTAACAGTTAGAAGGTACAGCATAATGAAACTATTCTCTCTTCCCATAGATATAGACTTGTTCACTGTTTGCACAAGATTTTGAAAAGTTTTTAATTTCTAACTGCTCAGAATGTGTCCTGTGGTTTCTCAGCTACGTTTGGTATAACCAAATCACACAGAAGAGCCTGGCTGCAATCTTGGAGCATGACTATAATAGCAGAATTTTTAACTGTAAAAATAAAATTAGCAAAAATTTAATCGTATTATTTCCTCTAAAATAATTTTGACCTGTCTTAACAACACTTAAACTCTAGTCACCTCAAAACTGTATCACATATCAAGAGACCTGTAGCTAAAAGGAATGTTTTTGAGGATAAGCACCATTTCTACCAAATTTCAAGCTTCTAAAGCAACCAAAATCATCTATTTATTTGAACAGAAAACAAAAAATATTTTTAGCTTGGTAGGAAAAAAAATGGAAAGATAAATTTTGAAAAACTCATATAATTTTAAATGCAGTGTTGAAAAAATTGCTTTAAAGATTTTTAAATAAGTTTTGGTTGTAGACTATTCAAGGGCAGGTTGGATGTGGCCCTAAGCAGCCTCATTAAGTGGGTGACATCTCTACCCATGGCATGGTGAGATGATCTTCAATGTCCCTTTGAACCCAAATCACTCTCATCATATGATTTTGATTTTGTGATTCTATGATTCTGAAATCTTCTTAAATTTTATTTCAGAAAACCAAATTTCCTGTTCTGAATTAAGACAAAACATAAGCAAATTTGAATTGACAGATTTGTTTTTCAATAAATATATAAAATTTGACTTTTTTAGCTGTTATTCTTTTTTTTTTCATTCTTGGCACAAAAATAAAAATTAAAAATAAATATTCAGTTTTGCGTCTTTCGACTTGAAGTCTACCAGATTTTTGAAGACATGTTTTCAGCAAGATATGGTTGTTATGATGGCTAAGGAAAATGATTAGTTTACTCAAAAATACCAATGGCTAAGGGTGTTAGGTGTGATTGCAACAAAAACATGATTGCGTTGATGATTTAATTGTTCTCTGATTCTTGTGATGCCCAGGATTCAATAAAACCTTGCTAGAGCTGTGCACATTGTTTCCCTCACACTTTTCAAATAGAGCAGAAGTTTAAGGCCTCTTGCTAAATACAGGAAAAAGGGGTGTAGGAGTACAAAACGTGAAAGTATTACATATAACCATGAGAAACATGCCTATTTCCTGTAAATTAAGGGTTTATTCAAATTAGTAACAGGACCCATCATTTCACATTCTTCTTTGATAGCAGCATACACTGCTTTTCATGACGTCCTGACACAAAACAGGCATCATTTGCATTTTCATCTTCTTTCTTTGTTCTAAACGTGTTTCATGCACTTTCTCTTGTAGGAATATCATCATTTTTGGTAAATTTGTACCACCAGTGCTGGGAGCAGCAGAAGGCATATTATAGTGGAATTTGGGGTGGGGAAGAGGAAGGAGAAAGAAGAGTTGACCATCAAATGTTCTTTCGCATAAGAAATCTTTCTCAAAGATTTTTGGTTGAAAAAGGCTATCTGCAGACTTCACTTGTAGATTCATTATACAAGCCAATGAAAGATATCCCTTGGAAAACATACTGATGACTTCAATATTATGAAGTTCAATCCTCAGCAAAACACTCTCTTTTCTTTTACAAGCCTAAAATCTGCTCTGAATGCCTCCTCAAGTTGTGACATCTCATGAAGAAAGGAGAGCATACTGGGCTGGTTTGAAAAATAATTGATTGCTGTGACTTTTTAAACTACCACAATTGAAACAGGAAGATTAATATTAGAAAACTGAAATCAATAAGCCTGGGAAGATGTATCTGAAAACTTAGAGGCAGCCTCTTCTGCTACAAAATCACTTCATTGCAAAGAAAATAGTAGGGAGGCCCACATTCTGAAATAAATTAAATCTGTTTGCTAAGACATTACCATAAAAGCAGCTTCAGTGAATGTCTGTGCCTCTATATATCAATAAATAACAAAGTTGAATCATGTAAGGCTGCAAGCATCTGTGAAAATACCATAAGTCAGGTTCAATAAAGAATCTAAGCAGGTAAAACGGGATGCAATGGGTTTAAATAAGACACATAGTTTTAAGACGTAATAAAACAGTCCCTACTGTTATAAATGAAACAGCCACGTTGCATGCTCCACCACAGTGACTTTAAAAACTCCGTATGAAAGTTTATAAAGGAAGAGCTTCACTGAGAGTGTGAAAGGTATTACTTCTTTTTCAGATCACTGCAAGAAAGTTGTATCTGCAATATCGCAGGAAAGCCAGTCTGTACAGCCTTTAAAGCTCACACAACACTAGATACTTAAAGGTTTGCAACTGTAGAGTCTATCATAAAGAATAAGTAATTTGACTGAATTATAATCCATGGTATTAACATGTTTCTTACAATGATGAAAAATTTGTCAGTAAACATCACCTCCACATCTGTCCATCTCTGTCCTGCCATTACAAAATTTTTTCTCTTCCACAGTTCCCATAGCAATTTATACTAGTCACACCTCCAGTAATTTTGACCTCACATCAGAAAACAAACGAAGATTTCTCATTTTATCCTTCTTTGGTTGTTTCTGAGCCTTTGTTCACAGATGTTTGCTTTCCTATGCAGCACTGCGCAGCACTAAGAGATCATCACTTCCAGTTTTTTCATATTGTTTTGGATCTCTCTACTTGTTTCTTTCTCTTCCTACAAAGGTCTAATTGTTCAAATGGTCTCTATTTTGACGACTCTTCAACTCATGTGAAGATAGGTATCTGGGAAAGGGATGACAATGTGAGTATGCAGAAGTACTGCTAGCATGCCAAGTGTACAGTTGGTTAATAGCAAACACTGAGGGTATGAGTAAGCTTCCAAGATGTCTTACCAGGAAATGCAGGGAGGTACCTCTACTCACTAAGTATTCATATCCTGAATTCATATCCTGAAATTAGAAGGCTATGCCTTCTTTGATAAAGGTGTTTCATCCACAAAAAAGATATTATGGATTATGGATTAGATAAACAATAGCAGAGGTGGTTTAGAACCTTCCCTGAATATTGTCAACCAACCTAGACACAAGTTCTGCTACAGAACTCCTGAAAAATATTTAAGAACCATTTTTGACATTATATATTGCTTTCAATACTGAGCTAAAAATGTTTTGTTATATTTTTCCATTTTTTCTTTTCTCAAATGTTGATCTGCCAGGCTCTGTAAATGAGTTACTACATTGAAAATCCACTACTATCTATGATATTTTATTTTCTACATATTTATATTGCCTAATAGACACAGAATCACACACAGAATAACTAGGAAGAAACCTTTAAGATCATCAAGGCTAACCCATGCCCGAACACCTCAAATAAATCATAGCACCGAGAGCCACATCCAGTCTTTTTCTAAATGCATCCAGGGATGGTGAGTTCACCACATTCCTGGGCAGACTATTCCAGTACTTTATTACTCTTTTGGTTAAAAACTTTTTCCTAATATCCAACCTAAATTTCCCTTGGCACAGCTTAAGACTGTGTCCTAAGATTTTGTTGCCTTTAAGTTACTTAAACAGAATAATCTAGTGCTGCCTTTTTGATTCATATTTAACTTTCACCTCTTCCCATTTTGTGCTATTTTTGTTTGGTGGTAATCACATGGAGCACAGGAAACATGTCGCTCTACACAGAAACAATTCAAGTTCTTTTTCTCTTCGGGAATTTTCTCATGTGAGCTTCCTGACTGACTGTCCTCCCCTCAAGGCAGAAAGGACCAATGTGTGGTAGTTCTCTGAACACCTCATGAGTCCTGTGCTCACAACTAAGTCTGAGTCGAAGATGTTTTGAGAGTGTAGTGGTGTCAGAGGTGATTTGATTAAGGTGCTCTCCACAAGTGCCATAGTGCCATTTGAAGTAGGGACATAAGGGTGAGAAAGTAGAGCAAAATTAGGTACAAGTTGATATTTGCGGAGTACATATATCTGCTAGCAGAGGCCAGGTCAGAAGCAAATAATATGGATGGCTAGACAGTTTGAACAATACATTTGTGGTAAGTAGGGAAATCTAGAGCTCATATGCCAGTTAAAGAAAACCTGACAATGCCAGATCACCTTCTAGAAGACAATGAGACAAACCAGGAAACTAAACAAGAAGCAACCCTGACTTCAGGAGCACATACCAAAATGCACTGAAGGGTGCAATCAGCTAGACAAGCCTAATTCCTTACAGAGACAGGCCTCTCATTTTGGTAGCAACAGACAGGAGTATATCGCATGTCCTTTAAAAAATACAGACTGCCATCTCATTTTGGCTCTCAGACAGGATCCTGCTATTTTATTCTGGAACTAATAGTACCTCAGCAGATTGTGAACAGGCTGTTGAACTGTTCTGTAGAGTTGCACCAGCTTTGCAGTTTCTATTTCAACATTTCTGACCAAAATTGAAACTGGGTTGCGAAGAGAACTAAAATGTCTGAATGGTTGAAAGTGCCTCATGCCAAAAATCAGGTGGTTTTGCAAAATCTCTTACAACAACTGGCCATATTACATTGAAAATGAAACTATTTTTTATTTATTACTTTTACTTTGAGCTGTATAGGAGGGTTCCCAAGTTCAGGAGCTGAAGCAATGTGCCCAAGCCTTATCGCAACCTCTAAGTCCACAGCAGCCCTGCAGGCAAGGAGAGAGCAGCGCTGGGAGCAACAAATTTAAATGTCTCCAAGGGGTGTGAGTGGCCCAGAGCATAGTGACCAGGAGCATGGTGACCAGAAGCATGGTGACCAGGAGCATGGCAGAGCAGCAAGGGTGTGGCACAACAGGGGCATGGCAGGGCAGCGAAGGCATAGCACAATGCTCTGATTGGCACTTTGTACAGTCAGGGCAAGCAGAAAGGGCTCCTCTCCCACCCAGGAGCCACCAACAGAGACCACAAACAGACTGAGTGACTGGTAGGGAAGAGCAAACAGAACTTGTTTTTACATTAATGATCACAGCATGAAGGACAAACAAGAGGAGCTCAAGGGTTTGGCACTGTCCCAGAGATTTGGCATCAGTGGCATAACTGAAATCTGATCCAGTGAGTCCTGTAACTGGAATGCCCCATTGGATGGCTACAGACTTTTCAGAGGGGATAAGCAGGGAAGAAGAGACGAAGGGGTGGCACTGTATGGTACAGAAGGGCTAGAATTTGTGTAGCTCACAGTTGGCGGTGGTTCAGTTGAGAGCATCTGGATAAGACTCAAGGGGCAAACAGATCATGTAAATGTCACTGTGAGAATCTACTATAGACCTTCCAGCCAGGACAAGGATGCTGACAAATGAGCAACTATGAGGAACTAAGGGACTCTTCCAAGTCAAATGCTCCTGTCCTCATGGGGAACTTCAACTTGCCAGAAATTACCTGGGAGAACCACACAGTTGCAACAACCCAGAAGATTCCTAAAAACCTGGATAACAACTTTATGGAGTGGGTCTTAAGGAAGCTGTCTCGGAAAGATGCCCTCCTTGATCTATTGCTAGCCAACAGTGAGGATCTTGTAAGCAAAGATTGGTGGCCACCTTGGCCATAGCAACCGAGTTTAAAGTTTCTACTGACAGGAGGCAAAATACCTGCAAAACCTTAACTTTGGGCATGAGGAGAGCAGAATTCAGACTGTTCAGACAATTATTAAGGTCCCCTGGGAAAATGCTTTTGCTGGTGTGGGAGTCATTAAATACTAGTCACTTTTTAAGCACTACATCCCAAGGGCACAGGAGCAAGCAATTCCCAAAAGTGAAGCAGGTGAGGCACAAGACTGACTTGGTTTACCAGGAATCTTCTCTTGAAAATAAGGTCGAAAAGGAAGGTGTATGCCTTGTGGAAGCAAGATAAGGTGTAATGGAAGAATATAGAGATGCTGCTTGCCACTGTAGGGAGAAAATTCATCCAGTCAAAGCTCAACTGGAGTTGAAGCTGACCAGAAACATGGGGGACAATAAAAAGAGTCTTTTCAAATATATTATTGGTAAAAGCAGTAGAAAAAAACATCAGCCCATCACAGGATGAGGATGGCCACCCCACACACAGGAACAGAAGAAAGGTAGAGGTCCTTAGTGCATTCTTTGCCTCTGCTTCAACATGGATGACGCACCACGGTGTTGCGGTGTGTTTTGTTCATAATATTTTGTTCAATTCCCCTCTGTATTGTTGCCTTGTACTCACCCAGTTCAGTAGGTTTGCCCCAAGTTACACTGTTGCAATACGGTTTTTTGCTTACTATATTTGATTTAATGAGTTTTTATATTGTAAAGTTGTAAACCCTCCCTCCCCCCCATTATGTTAACAGTTTAGTCCCAGGTGTGCCCTCCTATCTCAGCTGCCAATCCACTCTGGAAACTACCCGTTGTTCCCAAATGTTCCCTGTCCATCCCCTGTTGTTCAGTCCCTCATTGGTTTATGTAACCTTTTCCCTCCCACTGTGATCCTTTATTGGTTTATACTTTGTAAACCCCTCCTTGTTCTCCTCCCCTGAGTTTCCCTCGTAGGCTCATTCATCCCCTCCCCTTGCTCCTCCCCATATATCAGTGGCTGTAATCTGAGATGTGGGCTGTCTTGTGGGAGAACTTTCAAGAGGATAAACGTCTTTGGATGAGCCAGCACTTGGGTCCAGAGCTCTGCTCAAGGCTGGCCCAGTCCTGGCGTGAGTGCCAAAGACTTCCACCTGCTGAGCTAGCTGCCCCTTTGTTCCAACACCTTGTCATTACACCCCCTTGGAACCCTCTCAGTCCCTGTTGTAACTCCACCTGTTCTTCCAGAAAGTTCCCTGTCAATCCCCTATTTGATGTCCAGTGTAAACTGTTTATGTAAACTGTTCTCTCCCTCTGTGTTCCCTTATTGGCCCTTGAATTGTAAACCCTGCCTTTTGCTCCTTTCCAGTTTTCCCCCTGTTGGCTAAAATTTGGTACACTCTCTTTTAGCTGTTCCCATATAAAAATGCCTGCAGCCTCAGTTTCTTGGCTGTTCTGTCCCTGATCCATCCAGCACCAATAAACCCTTCCCTGCTGGAACCTCATACAGAGTGTCCTCCTTTTACCTTTGCCCAAACCCGATGCTGGATATATATACTTTCATATACTGCACCATTGAGCAAGTGGCTCAAAATGTTCTGCCTTTGGTAGATCCCATGCCTAGGCAGTTCCCCACACCTGGCGTGGCACTGGTGTCTCTTTGAGCTAGACTGGGCTCTGGTGAATTGTGTCACCAAGGGGGTCTCAGCATCCTGAACTGGAGGATCATGACAATGAGACCAACATTCAGTCAGTCCTGAAACTGTGTGGGATCTGCTGCTCCTGGTGGATCTCTATGGATCTAGTGAGCCTGATAGGATTTGTCCATGAGCTCAAAGAGCTCAAAGAGCTGATGTCATTGCAAAACCTCTCTCAATGGTTTTTGACCAGTCTTCAAAATCCACAGAAGTCCCAGCTGACTGGAAGCTGGCAAACAGTGTTGTGATTTTCAAGAGGGGTTAGACGAAGAACCCTGGAAAATAAAGGCCTCTCACACTCACTTCAGTGCCTGGAAAAGTTATGGGAGAAGGTTATTCTGGGGAGTAATGAAAAGCAGCCAGCACAGCTTCATGAGAGAAAAGTCCTGCTTATCAAACCTGATCTGCTTTTATGACAAGGTAACCTACCTCATGGATCAAGGGAAGCCATTTGCTGAAATATTTCTGAATTTCATCAAAGCTCTTGATACTTTCTTAGTATCCTTCTGGACAAAACACCCCACATTCAGCTGTATAAACATATCATGTGATGGGTGAGCAACTGGGTCATGGTTTGGGCACAAAGAGTGACAGTGTGACTGGAGTGGCATCAGACTGATGACTTGTCACTACTAGGGTCCCACAGGGCTCCACTCTCCGCCCAATTCTCTCCCACATTCTCATAAATGACATGGACAGAGGACTGGAAGGGATACTGAGCTAGTTCCAAGGTGATACAAAACTGGGAGGAGCTGTTGGTTCCCTTAAATATACACAGTGCAGAAATTGGGAAAAAGTGACTCTTCAAACAATGGAACACTTCAGAAAGTGTTTCCAACTTCATGCTGAGCCCTAAGTCTAAATGTGTATCTACTTACACGCATGAATGCTTTATGTACATATTTACATGCCCATACATACATGTGCTCCCTTCTATTGTCATGCAAAAAAAGGAAAGATACTGCACCACACATAAAGATAAATGGGTCACACTACTAACAGTAGGGGTTTTTTTAAAACTTGTTTTTTTAAAACTGTTCTGTATCTTTATAACAACATCTGAAGCATCTATGTAAATATGCACAGACGTTCTATGATCTTTTAAATGAGATTTAAAGTTTAGCCATTGCCAATGGTTACCTAGCATTTCTACACTTATTATGATAACTTGTCAATAAATTCTGGTATTGCTTAAAAATTATAATTAGGAAACTTATAATGCATATTCTGTCACGCTTTTCATCTATCACAGGTTTTAGTGCAGTACATCGAATGCAGAATTCCAGAGTAAAATAAAGAGCAATGACAGGAATGACGGTCTCTGTATTTCTGATGATTAAAAGGCTGAGTGCTTGCCAGCAGCAGCCTGCCATCAGTAAAAATGAGTCTGAAACAGAAGCCAACCACATCAACAGCTTGGGCCATATACATTTTTTATTAGACAATGGCAGAAATCATGATGGAAGTAAACAGGTACAAGGCACAACAAAGAACACCACCACTACACCTCAAATACAAAATATAGTCATTTGTGCTCTATGTCCAAACTGGATAATTCTGTTCATATATAAGCCTGCAAAGCCAGTATGTTTAATGTTAAAACTATGAATACAAATTGAAGTTGGAAAAGGCTGTTGTAATTTTATATTTAACCTCTGTCAATCCTGGATATTGTTTTACTTACACATGAACAGAAAGACCTAATTTCTCACACTGGAACATAAATTACAGTTATCTTTTGTTTTCTTTGATATCTGAGCTTTATACCAAAGAAATGTGCATATGCTAGTGACTATATGGCTAAAAGGCTCTTCCCCTACTACCCACCTCCCAGCGCGACCACAAGCCTCTTTAGCTTTAGCTAATAATATGCTGTAGAAAAATACCCCAACCTTACAACTCCAGAAACAAAAAAATGATTTATCAAAGTTTTTTGTCCTCAAAACTGTTTTGGAATAATACTTATTTAATCGTATTTCAATGTCTCTCTATTTCAAAATTTGTGGGTTTGTTTTCATGTTACTACCCACTTTTTGAGATGTTTCATTTAACTAGATTTGTTTAGAGACTCCTGCAAAAATGCAGTTCTGTGTCAAGACAGAAGTGCCTGAAAACTGGAAAAGTAAACACCACCTCCAATTTCAAGAAGGGTATGAAGAAGCATCCAGGCAACAGGCCAGTCAGTATCACCTTGACTGCTGGGATCATTGGGAAGATGAGGGGCACCTTTCTGGAGACCATTTACAGGTATATTAAGGACAAAAGTAAAAATCATGAGGAGTGGTCACAGAACAGCTTCACCAAGAGAAAGTCATTCTTGCCTAGATTGACAAAGTTCAATGATGAAGTGGTTGGCTTGTGGATGATGATACAGCAGCAGAGTTCAACCCTTGAAACTGTCTGAACATAAGATGTGATATACAGGCTGGTTAAGCAGAGGATTAAGTGGATTGAATACGGAGTCCAGTTCTGTTCAGCAGAAAGCCAGGCTGCTATCCTGAGGCACCTTGACAGGCTGAAGAAATGGGTTGAGAGGACCCTCATGATGCTCTGCACACTGGAACCTGCTGTCCAAAGAGGTTGTGGAGTCTCTCTCATTGGAAATATTCAAGAACCATCTGCATGCAATCCTGTGCCATGTGCTCTGGGATGATCCTGCTTGAGCAGGGAGGCTGGACAAGATGGCCCACTGTGTTCTCCAACCTGACAGGTTCTGTAATTCTTAGCATCTGGGAAATGCAAAGTGCTGAACCTGAGCAGGAATAACCCTATGCACCAGTACATGCTGAGGGCCACTCAGCTGGACAGTAGCCTGGCAGAAGAGAACCCGAGGGTCCTGGTTCAGACTCAACACAAACTGTGCACTGGCACAAAAGGTGAAAGGTAGGCTGGGCTGTACTAGGAGGGGTGTTGCCAGTAGGTTGAGGGAAATTATTCTACCTCATTTCTCAGCCCACTACTGGGTTCCCCAGTACAAGAAAGACATAGACAGTGGAGACAATCCAGTGAAGATCCACCAAGACAACTAACAGATTGAAACACTTAATATATGAGGAAAGGCTGAAAGAGCTTGAACTGTTCAGCATGAAGAAAAGAAGGCTCAAGAGACCTTATTAATGCATAAAAGAAGAAGAAAGGAGGGTGTAAAGAGGCTGGAACCAGAGTCTTCCAAGAGGTGCACTGTAAAAAAATGCAATGGGCACAAACTGAGATACAGGTGATAACAAATGAAGTATCAGGAAACACTAGTTTACTGTAAGGTAGCCCAAAGAAGTTATGGAGCTCCCTCTTGGACTCCTCTGGAGATGGTTGTGGGCAACTATCTCCTGCTATCTCTACTTGAACAGGCAGAGTGAACAAGATGATGTCCATAGGTTCTTTCCAACCTCAACCATTTTGTGATTGTGTGATTCAAGAGCATGTTGTTGCATTAATGAAATCTAAATTAATCTCAAATGAGATTGCATTTCTTCATTTTCTGTATTGAATTTAGTTGCAGGGCTTCATAATCCCAATGTATATAGAAGGGAACACAAAGGACAGAACGGAATAAAAGTCTTGCTTCTAAACCAAAAATATGGAAACAGTCCTCCTATATTTAACTGAGAAAGCTTTTGGAATTACATGTATGCATGTGTTCGCATGGTCAAGGAGATGGTGAGGATTTCTGTTGCATTTTAATATTCCCTCTACACCTAATAATTTTTAAATGCTACTATTTGAGCACTGATGGAATAGTTTTATTTAAAACTTCTATTTCTTTAGCCTGAAAAATGTGCTATACTAATATTTGAGTAACTTTAATTTGATTTGTTCCTGAAATGATAAAAAGATATTTTCTAGCTCAATTACTTGTTACATGCAATTTATCTCACCATACTGTATATTTTTTCATTCTACATTGTCGAGAAAACAAAATTTTGGAAATTATTCTGTCTCCACTTGGAGGGATTGAATGAATATTAATTACAATATTCTTGATTATTTCTTATATTATTCAAGGGAAATATACAGGCTATTTCTAAGTACAATGCAGTACAATTAGGTAAGTTTAAGTCATAGAAATTTGTATTTTTTCCATTGAGTGGCTGGTTTACTCTTTATAAACATAGACACAAAATTTTCATTATATCCAAGCTTTCAAATCATTGAGTTGTCTGCAAGTTTATTAAATATAGAGGTTTAATCTGACTGTGACTTGTTGCAATCGGCCTGTATCTTCTCCACAACTTCACCTGCTCATCTAGACTATCTTATAAATATTTCTATCAAAGGTTATGAAAATTACTGATTTATTGTTCTCATGAGGCTTATTCTATTTTGCTAAGAGAATATTTCAATTTACAGAGAACTGGAAAAATTCTGCTCTCAGTTATCCTGCCATAACAACTGCAGTGAATTTACTTGCTTAGACCAAGAGGCATAACAAATGATCTTAGAAGCACTCAATTCAACTCTGATTTGGGGAAAATACCATTTTCTCCCAAAGCTGGCAGCAAACATAGAGCGAGAATTTGGACTCTTGCTGCACCTGAGCCTCATACAGTTTAGCCGCATATGCACTTGAAATTCTCAATGTGTGAGAAAAAACTTCAAAATGCTGTCGGCTTTTTTTTCCTGAAATCAGAACATTGTCATCAGAAAAATAATATCATACAACAGAAGATGGAAAGTAAAAAATGTAGTGCTATACTTCATTACAGCCTACACTGGTGACCAAGATCAGTTCATTCATTCCAACAATGGAGAGAAAAACTTCATATTTTTCTTTAAAAGCCCAATGCACAGAAGTTTTTCAAAGTTCCTGTCCTGTCAGAACTGGATAAAATAGGTCAGGAGAAAGACAGAAAAAGGATAAGGAAGAAAAAGGGAGAAGCTTAATGCATCTTTTCTTTTTTTAACTGAAAAAGACTGGTGAACTTCTTTTTTCTTTACACTGTGAAGTATTGTGCTCATCATGTAAGATGATAGACTATCAGAAGAAATTATAAATCTAAGGACTAACAAGGAATCATCAATTCAAAACTGCTATCACATTCAAACTTGCGGAGACCTCTAAGAGTCATCAGAGATTAAAACTCAGTCTCTAGGTGTCTTTTTCTCTGTTTTCTTTGATGGTCTGACTAAGAAGAGATAACCATAACCCTAGTATTTAAACAGAAAGTCTCTCTTCAGTTTGCTGGGATCACACATCTATGCTAACACAAATTCCTCCTCATGTCAATGCACTTGAGAGCAGGAGGTCCCCCTGCAGCGTTTCAAACTGGCTGAGGCCTCTGATACAAGTCTTTTTTTGTCATTAGCTCTCTCCTGTGTCTCTAAGCTTATCTATTGATGCGAGACATAATGTCTCCTAAAAATATTAGTAGTTGCTATTGAGGAAGCAAGCATCTCTAACCCTTCAATTCGAGGGGAAAATGGATACATGTTTAATTGTTTTTTCTAGGTTAAACATAAGCCAGGCAAACTTGAAACGTTTTCCTTGAGAGGATTTCAGTGAAAACTGTGCAGTCACACTTCAAAAACACAGACCCACTTCAAACCACAATAAATGTAGTTGTAGTGTAAATCTAAAAATATTACGATTTATTACAGAATTTCAAAATGAAATCAAATAGTAATTTCTCAGAGATATACATTGAATGTCTCTCTAAGAACATACTTTATCAAGGTACTGGATGATAAACATACATGAGTAATTCCTGATTTTTTTTACATACTTACGGAAGACACATGGAGATATAAAGATAAATGTAATGCAGACAACAGCTAAAGAAATTACTACATTTGATGTCTCACTATTTAATTTGGATTTCTAAATTATTTTACTCTTAGCTACCAAAATATGTTATTGCTTACATATATATTTCTGATCTTGTTTTGCCTCTGTCTAAATGTATTCATAATACTGACAGGAGAATAAAAGTCTACCAATTTGTAGCTACTTTTACCTATGTAAAAGTTTCTATTAAACAAAAATCAAAGAAAAGTTAGGATGATAACAGAAAAAACAAAAAGAGTAATGATAAAATGATCATATAAAATATAAAGATCTCATGAAATAAGTATTTTCATTTAGAGATTAATTTATGTAAATTACTGCATCATCTGCTTTTTCAAACTTAGTTTTCAGAATACTCTTCTGTCTTTACAATAAATAAACCTTCTTTTGGTAGAAAAATACATGAAATATATTTCTGATATCATTGTGGGGAGGAATCCCTTCTTTCTTCAGAAAATCCCTTCTTTCTCCAGTAGTATAATATAATGGAAGATAATAATAATTTATTTTTAATCTTAAGAAGACATCGAGCAAATTTCTACAATTTCAGTATTAATTTGTCTTATGCATATTTTCAGGCATTATGTATTGTAACTGAGAACAGCAGCAGTAAAATCATCAGTTGAGTCCCTATGACCCAGAAGAGTGTCATCATGGGTAGTAAATGAATGAAGATAGTATTTGCAATTCTCACAAGATCACATTAACCATACAGAAGGAACATAAATATAACTTAGTACTTGCATAAACAAAACTTAATATCTACTAGGTAAGTGCTACTATGTCGGTATCAAACAGTTAACATCAAATTTCAGTGTTTTATGACTTTCTGTATCTTGAGAAAAGAAGATTTGGGGTTGATTTTCAGTTTTAAAAAGGACAAGAGAAAAGAACTAACTACTGACACAAACACATAAGAATGAAGGTATGGCCGTTGACTGCTTTCAGTTCATTGAAGGCAAAACAATGCAAAACAATAAATAACAGTGTATTTTATTGTTCTGTTTTGATGTTTCGTTTACAGATTAATTTTTAAGACTAGAAAACTACTGATAGAATGGCTACAGCACAGCTAAACTGACTTCAGGCATGTGAAACTTCAACAAGTGTGAGCAGCACACTGTTGTAAGATGGCCTGGCTGAGCTTCTCATTATTATGCATTCACAGTTGTGTTACTAAGCCACAGCAAAGTTTGTCAGAAAGTTGTACAGTTAAGGAATAGCAAGACTTTTGCTTCGTGGTGTTTCAGTTTTGACTGGCAGAAATTCTGCTTTGTTCTCTTTTAGAACTGGAATGGAAAAAAAGACAACAAGTAAACAAACAAAACCAATCAAATGAAAAATACATCACTAATATTTATCTTCAATTAATTCACGGTAGTAAAATACTTCAGTCTTTGCCTGATTTGGAATCAGATGGGATTCTTACAATATGATAGGTGTTGTGGAAAAATATTAACTCCATTTTAAGAGGCAAATATTCTGTAAAAATATACTTTCTATTACTTTCCTATTCTTGAAGAGTATGAGTTTCAAATGGAATGGTCTCATGGCACTAAAATTGTAGAGGTTTGTGTAAATCAATATACAGTTTTGTAGGCTAGATAGCCAAAGAAACCCCAGACAGCCAAGATGATGTTCATATTATCCAAATGACACCATAAGACAGCATGGCTTCCTAAAATTCCAGTTCTGTGTGAGATTTAGTGAGCTGACCAATATGGTCAATCAAATATTTTGTTCTAGAATTTGTCCATACCCTAATAGACTACAGAAAAACGTGTTATAATTGGCAAGGTAGAAGGGATTTGGCAGCATCCCTTCAGCTGACAAACTGCCTACATGTTCCCAATCAATGAAACTTCATCAGATTTTGGGTTTCTCTCCCAAGGCAAAGTTTTATTTTTATTTGTGTCTGTATATGGTGAAAATTATACAGGCTAATCTATCTTGGAAGGGATCCAAAACTGTACTGAACTGTATAGTCCAAAAATGGATTTCATCCATGATTGGTCTAGACCTTGCTGACTGAAACTCTTTAGAGCAAAGCAAAAACATGAAGCAATGACTTATGCTTTGTATGCACTTTCTCAGCTACAGAATAGAGACAGAATTCACCATACGTTGCCTCCAACCACAGAAGAATGAATTATTTATACAGAGAGATACTCAGTGTAATAATGTGCAAGAGAGTCTGCAATGATTTATTTTTCAGAGAGGACCTATTATAATATCTTGGTTATAGTTAGGCACAGATGACTTTTGAACTTCTCACGTGAGTGATACAAATCTGAGTCTTTTGCCTTTAGTTCCAGAAACATTTTTCTTTCCTCCTATTTTCTCTTTCTCTTTTCTAGTATCATGTACAATATTAATTATTTGGACAAAATTTAAATTGGGTATATTTATTAAAAGAAATCTGTTTTACTACACTTTTTGACTACAGATTTAAATCCCAAAATTCCTGATCTATTAATGTAGAGTTTGTTTTTTTCAGAGAAAAGTAACAGAGAAAATAGAGCACACAGCAGTGATTAAGTCACAAATCCATTATATTAAAGTTGTTTCCACTTTTAATATGAATAGACACTATAGTAGGCATAAAAAAAATGAAATTCATTGAATAGATATTTTATATTTTGGCCAAGATGTGGTCTCTGTGCTAGTAACTGCAGAAGGCTGAAATAGCCTTTTTTGAGGCTCTTTACAGAAATCAAAGATACCACTGAACTTTGAGGGCCACTATATCAGAGAACACAAGTTATGAAGGAAGTTGAGACTGAACTCAGCTGGCATGTCACAGACCTAATTCAGTTCATCAGGACTGTCATACAACTGCCTTTTGAATCAATAACTCAATTCAAATATGCTCCTTTTTCGGTTTCTATTTTCATTGAAAATCCAATAGATTTCAGAGGATTTTCATGTGGCACTACAAACAATTTGGTGTTGAAAGATTTTCCCTAGAGGGAATACAATCCTCCAAGAAGACTGTCACAGGGCTTCTCTGAAAGATATTTTATATATGTCTGCAGAGCACTTTGGATGACAGAATTAAGTCGACAGTTCTACAGAAAAAGAAGTCAGAAAATAAAGCTCCCATGACACATTCACTCACTGACAATACTGCAAAGAGCCGTGAACCAGAACTTCTTTCCTGACTAGACAAACTGTGCATTCATAATCTTTCCACTGATATTTAAGGCACAGAAAAGCTTATCATTAAAGTAAAAGAATAAAAAATTCTCAATTACTTTTTTCTGATTTTTCAAAATTTCTAAGCCAATGAAATAGCCATTTCATGTAATTAATACCTAATTTCTAGAGACTGATACATAATTTGATTTACAATCTGTGATTGAAAGTAGGAGTCTTTCTGAGCACTAAGAGATGAATAGTTAACGAAAAATTAGTACAGCAAAAATCATGACAGAATATAATTTATGAATAGTTTTTGCTAATAGAAATAATTTTTCATTTAGCTGTGATTTCACAGTATTTTTTGTCCTTTTTCATACTTTCTCCAGAACTAGGTAGATTTCAGCTGAGGTGGCCCACCTATGCAATTTAAGGAAAAGATTTTAAAAATAATGTCTACAAAAGGTAAAATTTTTCAAAAGTGAGTTCTTGGGAGGTAATTTTAATTACAAATTTGAAACTGAAACTCCTTAAGCCAAATTCAACCTCTCTCAGTCAAAACCAGGAGCTACTTAAATAAAATGTGGATGACATCAGGTGTCATAGGAAATCAACTAGTCTTTACACTTGTACTTTGGGAATCAAGAAGGAAAGTAAAATATTTTTAAATTTAAGAAATGCAGATTGTGAAAACAAAATTATGTAGAGGCATTATTATTGCATTAGAAATCTATTATAAGAAAAAACTGAGAAGGCTGAATCTAAATAATTCTGTTTTAGGCAGCATTATGCGAAGTGTGTGAGAAACCAATGGTATTTGCTGGGTTTCAGAAAACACTATGTTCTACATTTTCAGCAAACCAAGAAGTAAAGCAGTAATTCAGCCATTAAAAATTACAGCTGACTACAGGGAAGACAAAGAGATATCATGATTTGTTATTATCTTCGGAAGTTATAGAACAGACTCCATTTCCAGATATATTTGGAATAACATAGCATGAAAATCTAGATGATCATTAGTATTAAAGATGCAAATTTCTGGAGTGTAAGTTTAAAAAAAATTCCTTTTTTCAAGTAAATGGTCTGTTTTTATTTTCAAGGTAATGCAGACTTCCACCAACACAGTAGTTAACATAACCTGAGCATTTCAGATTATGACAGTAGATTAGTTAATATACTGGTAAAATCTTCAACCCCACTAAATTTCTTAAGAGTTGAGATCTAGAAATTTCTAAATACAGTGCAAATTTAATGAAAATAATTTTAACAGTGCAAGCAGTTATGGAATCCCTGGTGTAATTTAAACAGAGCTATTGTCAATTTCTTATTCAGTATTTCTCTGTATTTTCTGTTAACAATAATCATTCTGCAATCAAATGCAATATATGACAGCATGTATCTTTGTTTGGAATTAGGATAAAGGAAAGAATTTAACAGGAACAACTTGATGATACAAGCCTCTCCTTCCCATGTATTCCCCCCCCTCTTCCGACAAGTAAAAAAAGAATTGCAGAAATCTAAAGTGAATTTAAAAAATCTTCATGTTCCCAAGAGAAAATGTCAAGATGGAAGATGCAGGTGGAAGTTTTCTAACAGAAATCAATTGCTATAGGATACAGTAGTGTTACAAGCATGCCTGTACAGACAGAGGAAAGCAGTACCTGGGAGCTCTTTCCTACCATGTTCTTTCTTTACAGGACGATTTACTGTTCCCCAGACACTTTGGACTATTGTGAGATACCAAATGGACACAAAACTAGTGACATACAAAGAAAGGAAATCTGAGGCAGTGTTTTGCTTTTTTTTCCAATAGCAGTCTGTCAGTGTATACATTTCTGAAAAAACATGTTTAGCACCTGAGCTGTGTAGCTTTCTGCATATTTTTCTAAAGTGTTGTTTGGCACTACTTATTTATAATTTAAAATATGCAAATGTATTTGCATCCATCAACATAATGCGTTTCTTAAAATCTAAGAACTTTATACAAGAAAAAAGCCAGGTGTGTTTCCTATTTTTGCAATACTTCTGAACAGCTGTAGATTGCCAGAGCCTAACTAAAACAGATTTTCAACTATTATTTAATATAAAGAAATGGCAGTCTGAAGTGCATGAGCAGACAATACTATATTGTAAATTTTCAAAGTATT